>JBBPSN010000727.1:0-11327 GCA_038093615.1 Austroboletus olivaceoglutinosus | reverse complement strand
CAAGCATATATTCCAACACAAGTACCAGCCTCATTTGAGGTCCAAGACTAAGCACTATCATTAGCATAACAAAAGATTTAGTTTTCTTCATACCTCTGCTCCTATACAGAAAGGTTGCCCACTATTTTATCCAGGTACTCAGCCCAGTATAATTCTGACAAAGAAAAAGAAGCCTTCCATTGAGGACAAAGAGCCAGTCAGGTTATTGCTGACAACCAAGCCACATGAGACAAAGCACGTCTTGATTAATCCATCCCCTTGTTACTACCCCCTAGTTCAACCCATCATTGCCTCTCCATCCCCCAAGCAATAACCTCCATATTCTCTTGTCATACCAAGCAACCAAACCCTGAAGAAGACCCTAACATCATCTTAGACCCTCCCCTAGTTGAGCAATTCCCAGGAGAATACCCTATTTCTGTACACAGATTCCCTTCAGACTCTAAGTATCACACCGAGGAAAACAAAGGAGATGAAACTTCCCTTCCTCTATTACACCACCCCAACAATAATGAACCCTCCAACCCCGAACCAGATCCCAATAACCCAGATATATTGGAATTAAAAGCTGACCTACCCAATGAGTTCTCTAGCAAACCATCAGATGCCAACTTTTGAATAAGAGCCATGGATGTGTACTTCCAAATGAATGCCTCAAAGTATGATGACACAAAGAGAGTCTATACCACTCTCAACCATATGTTGAAAAGTCATGGCTGTATCTACACTAAAGCTACATATGAGAATATTAACTCCAGGACCATCTCCATCACAGACTTCACCTGGGACAAATTTAAAAAAGACTTCCTGAGTGCCTTCTCCCATAAAGAGTCCACTGCCGACACTTGAAGAAAACTCGGACATGTCTTTATGAAAGGAAAAGGTATTAATGCCTGTGATTGATACAAAATGGACTTCTCCCTCCTCACTGCCAAATCTTGTCTCACCGATCAAAATGGCCATATTGAATATTATATAAGAGACCTGGATCCTGATCTCATTGACAAAGTTATTAGAGGAGAGAAAGAACCAGAAATACTCAAAGACTAGATGGCCAAAGCCACTTCATTTGCCTGCCAACAAGAATGAATCAAGGATATCAGAAAAGGACACTTCAACTCCAGGAAAAGTACCAGAGATCTGTATGCTATGGATATCGATGCAATCCAAACTCACTATCCTGGAATGCTTTCCCCCATAGAAAGAGCCTGCCACATTTGTGAAAACTGCTGCTTCATCTGCCATAAAGTTGGCTGTTCTATCCATAATCACCACTCTAACCAGTCTACCCTTGTCCATCCTCCCTGTAACCCTGCCCACACCAGAGCCATCACTGCCCCTGAATCTGCCAAACCAGACCTCATCAAAGAATATATTCAATAACTCCAAACTAAGGATAAAGTCTTAGAGATGGAGGTCTTACAAGTACTAAAAGAGTGCTTTACCAATGAAGGATCCATTGAGAGCATCACCTGCATTGAAGAAAAAAACAAAAATTTCCAAGGTTTTTAAAAAGGAGCAAGAAATCAATGTCCTTTACTCCAGCTGCAACTTTTGTGCTTGTATCCTCTGAAACCAATTCAACCCTTATTCCTGTTTCACTGTCAACTACAGAAGGAAAAAGCATTGAAACCACCACCACCCTCATTGATTGTGAAGCCACCGGTTCCTTTATAAATTACAATTTCACCAGGCAAAATAACTATCCCCTTGAATGAATTCCTCACCCAATCTGTGCTTTAAATGCTGACAGCTCAGGTAATAAGGCAGGCATAATCAAATACAGGATTACCCTCACCTTATGGATATAAGGCATTGAAGAACATAGGACCTTCTTCGTGTTACCATTCAGCAAGGAAAATATCATCCTGGGGATGACCTGGCTCAGGGAAAGGAATCCCCTGATTGACTAGAACACTAGAAGGGTGATGGTCACCGGAGACTGAATAGTCCCACATCGAGATGATAATGATGCCATCAAACAAAGATACCTCTTATGGTATCTACACACCAATTCAGATTTTAAAATCAACCAATGGTACATCTGTGGCTTCGACAATGAGCACATCTGTTGAACCACCATATCCACTGCAATTGCCCAAAAAGTAGACAAACCTGTAATTACCCTTCCCATGGAATACAAAGATTTCATAGATATCTTCAATAAAAAGAAAGACACCCCCTTACCCCCTTTCTGATCTTTCAACCATCAGATTGACCTACTAGATATGTTTGTACCCCAAAGAGCCAAGCCATACTCTTTGACCATCCCTGAGCAAGAAGCATGTAAAAAGTTCATCAATGAGAACTTAGCTAGCAGAAAGATTGTTTTCTCCAAATCCCCTCAGGCATCCCCTTTTTCTTCATTTCTAAGAAAAGTGGGGAATTACGACCCTGTCAGGACTATTGCACCCTAAACCAAGAAATAAACAAAAACACCTACCCTCTCCCTCATATCTCTGATATTACCAACAAATTTGCCAAATCTTGGTACTACACCTCCCTGGACATCAAAGATAGATACAACAATATCTTAATCCACCCCCCCAACTGATGGAAAGTAGCCTTTGTCACCCTGTTTGGACTTTTTGAACCAATTGTCATATTCTTTGACATGTGCAACTCTCCCCCTACCTTCCAAGCTTTCATAAACCATGGCTTCTTCAAAATGCTTGCCAAAGGATGGCTGGCCATATACCATGGACGACATTGCTGTTTATTCCGAAGACCTCTGAACTCATCGGGAACAAACAAAAAGGTACTTCAATGTCTACATGACCTATACTTGTTGTGCAAACTTGAGAAATGCTTGTTCAATTCAAACACAATGAACTACCTTGGTCTTGTCATTCAACCAGGACAGATGGCCATGGACACCACAAAGTTGCAAGCAATAGCTGAATGGGAAGCCCCCATATTCTTAAAAGCCATATGATTTTCCTTGGATTTTGTAACTTCTACCAGAAGTTCATCCCAAACTTCTCTGATGAAGTAAAACCCCTTGTAGAACTTACCCAAAAAACACAACTCTGGGACTGGACCCCAGAATAACAGACTGCCTTTGAAAAGATGAAAAAGCTATTTTCCTCTGAACCAGTCCTCTATCTTCCTGACCCATTACTATAGTACCATATAATGACAGATGCCTCCCTCACTGCTACTGGAGGGGTCCTTATGCAAAAGGATACAAATGGCAACCTCCACCCATGCACCTACTGATCTTCCATCTTGAGTGATGCGAAATGAAACTATGACATCTATAATAGGGAACTCCTCACAGTCATCCATGCTCTGGAAGACTGGTGACATTATCTCCTCAGCGCCCTGCATGTGGTCCAGATTCTAATGGACCATAAAAACCTCACCTATTTCTGCACCCCCCACCACCTTAGTCACCACCATATGTGATGGCAAATATTCCTCCAAAATTTCAATCTTTCCTTCACCTACATTCCTGGCACACAGATAGCCCCTGCTGACATGCTGTCCAAGAAGGATGTCATCAAAACAATCAATGACAATGCCGCAGTTGTTCTCCTCCTGAAAACCATGTTTATCCAGTCCCTGGATTTGGCCATAGTAGACAAAATTGCCATCTCCACTCCCACCAACCCACTAATTCTCACAGCTCTCAAAGCCATGTATGAAGGAATTACCCCACTCCCTCATTCTGACCCTTCCAACTGGACCTACTTGGACAATAACCTCCACTTCCATGGTTGCCTATACATCCCCGAATTCGCCTGGCTAGACCTTATTTGCAAAATTCACAATTCCCCTGCTGACAGTCATGCCAGTCAATTCTGCACCCTCTCCCTCCTCGGACATGACTATTGGTGGCCTGGCATATCTACCTTTGTTCACTGCTATATTGCTGGATGTGCCATTTACCAGTCCAATAAAGCAAATACCCACCCGACATACCCCCCATTATCCCCCATTCCATCCTTGTGCACATGCCCATTCCAACAAATTTTGGTCAACCTTATCTCTGGCCTTCCTACCTTTCAGGGCTTTGACTCTATTATGGTCATGGTTGACCATGGCCTCATAAAGAGGGTGATTCTCTGTCCTTGTAACAAAACTATTGATGCCAAAGGAGTTGCCCAACTCTTTTTCAACAACATCTTCAAGCACTTTGGCCTCCACAACAAATGTATTTCCAATCATGGCCTATAATTCACCTCCACATTCTTTCGAGAACTCACCCATCTTCTTGAATACAACCTTGCCCATTTGTCCACCTATTACCCTGAAACTGATGGAGAAACTGAATATGTAAACCAAGAGCTTAAGACCTGGCTCTAAATTTTCTGCACCAAAGATAACTCTAAATAGACCAAACTTCTCCCTATGGCAGAATTCCACCACAACTCAGTAATACACTCTGTGACTAAACACTCCCCTTTCAGCCTTATGATGGGCTATGAACCATGCACCTATCTGAAAATTGAAAAAACCTTCATGCCTGTTCTCAAATTGTGACTCTCTTCCCTCTCTTCTGCCTGCAATGAAGCACTAGCCACCCACAATCACACCAGACTCCTAATGGCAGCCAAAAACCACTGAAAATTCACCCCATGGAAGATTGGAATGCAAGTATGGCTGGAATTCATGAACCTCCACCTCAACTTCCCATCTAGGAAGCTTACCTCAAAAAGAGTAGGACCATTCACTATCGCCCAAGTACTCTCCCTAGTGGCATATCAACTACAATTACCCCCAACTTGGAAGATCCACAACATTTTCCATGCTGCCCTTTTAACCCCTTTCAAGGAAACCAAGAAACACAGTATAGAGACAAGTGCGTCTCTATGGTTAAAACACCACATTATAGCACACTACATATATTGAATACTATCCCCCATTACTTACTCATATTTCTCTCTAGTCCGAGTTATGGCATTGAAGTCCGAGTGGCCAGTCTTTACTCTGGTCACTCAGACCAAGTGCAACCAATCTCAAACTACTTGGACTCAGACTCATATGCATATACTCTACCCTCCCATCTTGTTTTGGACTTGGGTGCTATGTTAGCACTGCCCTTAGGGTTAGTGGCACCCATTTTCTTACTTACCTTACCTTACATACTCAGTTACTTAACTGCCATTATGGCACTTTTTACTTATTGGTACTTACAATGCCTCAGGCTATGCTTGGGCTATATAGTAGAGTACTTCAGTGAATGTCACCAGCTTCTGTTTGGCTCACAACACCATCACCATCACCATATACCATCTATGGCACCATTCTACCATCCTTAACATCTGTGCCATCTGCAACATGCCATTTTCATGCCATCTTTGATCTGGACTTACCTCAGACTTGTGCTGCCCAGTCTTGGACTTCAGTCTACCTTACCCCCTTACTTTGGAGTCCCTTTTGGGGTGAACCTATCGCTTTTCCATCATCCCAGATAGCCTGGACTAGTAAGAGGACCTCCCTCTTATCCTCCAAGCCACCTTTCTGTTTATTCAATGACCCCAATTATGTCAAACCACCACTGGACCTTGCAGGTGGTGAAGAAGAATGAGAGATTGAGTGCATTATTCTCCATCAGGGAACTACTAGAAGAAGGCAGTATAGAATCCAATGGAAGGGATACAGATTTGGTGAAGACATCTGGGAATCTGAATCCAATCTAGGCAATGCCAAAGACATCCTCATTACATATAAAAAGGCCAAGGGTCTCTGACCTATTATATCCCAATAGTTTGTCTTCCACTTCGCCCCTAACAAAGAATCCTATGCCAAGTGTCTATTTTGTTTCCACAATAAGCTACCCCTCAATTACACCCTCATCTACTCATACTTTTGTTGCATTCCCTATTGCCACTGGCACCACAACTGGTAAAACCCATGACCAATACTACTGGTATCCACTGCCCCTCTAAACCACCCACTATCTCTATCCCAAACACCCCTGAAATCCCAGTCCATGGCACTGGATCTCCCCACTCACTCCTTACACTCTCAATATCAAATCCCCTACCCAAACCCATCAGGTTCCGCATGATGGGACCACTAGTATGTGTGCACTGCCTTCTGCTTGCCCATAGACATATCCTCTACATCACTGTCCTTGAATGCCCTATCATATATCAAGCCCTCCTTGACCACCCTGCCTATATGGATGGCAATTTCTTCACTCCTCTCCTCGCCCTCTACCAGCATTAAGGTCTCACTATCTCCCTCAACAGAGATAGAGCAGAGACCTACCCCACCCCTAACTCATCTATCGACTTTGCCCTCAAGCACTCTCTGGTGGAAGGAAGGTCCCAAATACTCTCTATGCTCCATGACATTGGTTTTGCCTGAGTTATCAATTCCCTCCCCTAACAAACCATTAAGCTATTTCTTTCTCCCATCCTCCCATCCCTTCCTCCTGATGACAATAAGAAATACTGGTACCCATAGAGCTACCCCATGTCCCTGGCTTTCCCAGCTGTCACCCTTGTTTTTGACGTCATCAGAAAGCAACAAAAGGTATTCAACCCCCCTATCTTTGGACCTAGAGGACCTTTCTTGGAAGGAATCTTCGCCACCACCAAACAATTGGCTGATGCTACCCCTAACACCTCTCTTCACGGGACCCCTGCCTCCTATACCACCTTGCCCTCCTCTAACTCCCCTACTACTCCCTACAATCTCTCAGGCCCTGCACAACCTGGCAGCCCAGCTATACCCCCAAGAAGAAAGCACAATGGAAGAAAACAGACAATTCTGACCATGTATGGGCTCACTTACCCTAATAGCTCGCCTGCACCAATTCCTGATCCCATGCCCTTACCGATCCCTGCTCCAGTTCCCAGCCCCTCCACCATCATCATCCCCATTTGCAACCTCCATCCTCCCAAAACCAAATGTTTCAACTGCAAATCTCTCACCCACATTTGCATCCACTGCCCTGGATACCACTGCCCCTTTTGTAGGAGACTTGCCCCCAACCACATCCAACAAACTTGCCCTAACAATCATTGCACCCATTGTAATGCTATTGGCCATTTGGCCCTGGAGTATACCTCCAAGAACATATGGCATGATAATACCACTGTTTTCAACAATGGAGATCCCAACAGATTCTAGATGGATATATGTGGATATGGTGTATTCACCTTACAAGAGAGGTAATATTATAATAGATGACCCAGCTTTTATATTTTTGCCTTTTTACTATTCTTTTTCTCCTTACTTGTTGACAAATTACTCCCTTGTTGAGCAATCTCTCAATGAGACCTTGGACTATGCTCTACCCAACCTCTTCCCAGTCTGGCCTCCCTTATTGTAGTCATCAAGTATTATGTATACTTCTCCTTATCTCTTATCACAAACACCCTTCTCCTCCACCTGCTCCTTTAGGCAAGTGTTTTTATTTAGGTATCTCATAGTACATTCCTTACTCAATACTTACCCTTCTGAGACATGGTCCATGCTCATCTCCTCTACTATAAAAGGCACCTTGTATTGTAGATTATAGTCCCAACTAAATCTATGCAATCCAACATAGTGTTTAGTCCCATATTTCACCCTTCTTGTCAGTTGGGACTTGCATGACTCCTCTTCACTTCACACCAGGACTTCATATTACCTCTGAGTGTACACTTATTGTTCAAGTCCACTTCACCACCAAGTGTAGCACTCTGGGACTATTCAGAATTTCTTTTGACATAGATACTAGCCCTACTCAAGTACACAATCTGACATGAGTACCAGCCTCATTCAAGGTCTGAGACTAAGTGCTATTGTTAGCATAACACCAATCATGCTAGTGACCTCTCCCCCTCACTAAGTTTGCACCCAGAACCTTCCAGAATAATGGTGAGGGTAGGGATAATGTGACATGCATGCCCACCACCACCACAACAACAATGGAGTTCAATAATGAGTCAGTGAGGCACAATGGCACCCCCAACATCCCATGAAGAAGAGGAGGTTGAGAACAATATATCAGTGTGCCCATCACGTCAATAATGACGATGAGGGCATGGAGGTGCCCCTAGTGCCATATCATGACAACAATTGTGCACAGATGTGCCCACTAATTCAAAAACAACAACAATAGTATCCAGGCATGCCCACTGGCTTGACATTGACAATGACAAGGATATGGGCATGCAAAGGCATCCCCAGTGCCATAGGCCAATGACAATGATGCATGGGTGTGCCCACCAGGCAGCACCAACTGAACAATATTGATAGTGATGATGACAAAGACATGGGAATGCAATGGCTCCAATACTATGGGCATGCCACCCATCTCAATGATGACGAGGGTGCAGAAATGCAAAGGTGCCCCCAACACCATACAACAATAAGGATGACAAGGACAATAAAGCCCTGGCATGCCCAGTACCTCAACAATGGCAATGATGATAAGAGCATGAAGACATGAAGGTGCCCCCAACACCACATGGTGGTGATGACAATGAAAGCACACACTATTGTTTCTATGGAAAATAGGTGAATAAAAGACTAGATACTTTCTCAAGCCAATTCCTCAGGCCCAAACTCACTATAAGCTACTAGTTGACAATGAACCTAACAGATCAAGCAATAATAAGATTGAATAAGTAACAAAACTTAGTAAAATGGATTCCTGGTTGTTCTTCTAGTTCAGGTTATTAGCCGAAAGACTTAGGTTGGCTTTATTCTAGCTTGTATAAGCTCAGGGGTTGATCTAAAGATAGGAAACAAGTACTAAAAAGCCTAATCAATAGGTTTAGTGGTTGTGTATAGAAAAGATTAGTGATTTACACAGAAACTGTAAGGGTGACAGCTATGCAATGGATATTGCCTAAAAGAGGCATAGAAGAAGTGTTGATTGAGATAGAAAGTGTGGTGTAATTAGCTACACCGGTTGTGTAGTAAATCCTCTGAAAGAATTGCTAGAGAATTTGCTATTGAATTGATTATGCAAGAACTGATTGCTAAATATAGTAATGTTAGGTGTAGGAAAATTAGCTTAAGGTTCACTCTGTTTATGGTCAATAGGGTTTGTTTGTACCCTTGTTTATTGGCTTACAAAGAATGCTGATTTGTGCTAAGTGGGCATTTGGCTAATAGATATTCTTAGACTAGATTTATCTAAGTTACAGTGCCTCTTTGCTATAGTGGCCACCTACTAGGTGATTCAATGATGTAATCAGGGGCTTTCTACTTTAGTGCTCAACTACTAATAGTCACTTAATGTATACTTAAATATGTAAATATCTTAGATAACTGCTTTTGAGGCTTATATAAGCACACTTTTAAGTGATATTATCTAATGGAACCTTTTCTATACTTAGGGAACCTCTAGGGATAGTATAGAGTGATTATTTGACCTTTTTTTCTACTAACTATGCATCAAAAGGTTAATTTAGGACTAAGTTTTGCTTTGTATACTTATATATTATGTAATCTAGGTAGAAGCAAACTTAATGAACCCTTTTCCCACCCAGATCTCACTTGGAATATTGATACTTCTTTAGGAATTGAAGATTTAATCAAATTGCTTGAAATCTAGGGTATAGATCAGCTATCTATTTATACTAATTACATGTGGCTGTGTTAGACCCTTAAAGCAGACTTATAAGTCACTAATGAGTCAGTATAAGTCAATAATAAGTCATACAGAAGGCTATGCATTCAGTTATCCAATTTGGCAATTTGCAATTGCAAGGCCTTATGGCTGTGCTGCTGACAGGCTGTATTGGACCCTGCATGGTATGACTATGCATCCAAATTTAGACAGGCTGTGCAACTCCTTTAAGCAACCTGGAACCTTATTTTTTACCAATTTGAGTACTTGTCTTTTTTTGGTTTAGGTTAGTGGCTGTGGTGTTGGCTAGGTGCCATATCATGTGACCAATGTCATGTGATTACTAATCACCTGACCATAGTGGCAATTAGGAGCCTATTACATGAAAATATGTGATTAGGTTAAGTATGCTAATGTAACTACTAATACAGTGGCTCAAATAAGTGTCCCAATATTGGGGCATTTTGGAAAGATGTGACATTTGCAAGAGAACCAAAACATATTAGCTCTAACTCTTACTGGGTAATTGATAACCCTAACCCTTGCCCTGAAGATGAGCTAATAGTTATGTGACTTGGTTGCCATGGCACTGAGATATAACCATTTCAAATGACATGTCATTGGGATACTTATTTGAGCAACATTTCTATTTCACAATTTTAGTACTTTGTATGCCCTCCCTTTGCCTTTATCACTGCCTCTAGTCTTCTAGGCATGCTTTCTATCAATCTTTGACATTCCTCAACCTCTATCTTGCCCTATTCCACATCAATCCTTTCCCAAAACTCCCAAACCCCTTTTGGTGGTGTTGCATAGCTGTTGAGCTTCTTTTTGAGAATTTGCCAAAAATGTTCAATTGGATTAAGGTCTGGAGATTGTGCTGGCCAATCAAGATCCTTGATACCTTGAGATTCCAGCCACTCCTGGGCTCTTTTAAAGGTGTACTTGGTATCATTATCTTATTGAAAGATAATACTCTCCTCAGGAATTCCAGAATTTTCCATAGTAGGAAGCAGATTATCCTCCAAAATGGAGACATACTGCTTAGCATTTATCCTCCCTTCCACCTCTGCAAGGATTTCCACACCATTTCAGCCCATGCACCCCCAAACCATCAAGGAACCTCCACCAAACTTTACTGTTTCCTATACCTTCTTGTTTTGCAAAGGTTTTCCTGCCACTTTCCACATATACTTCCTTCCATCTGACCCAATCCTGTTAATCTTGGTCTCATCTGACCATATTACCCTAGTCCAGTCCTCCACAGTCCAGTGTTGGTGCTTGAGAGCAAAGGCCAGCCTATGTTTTCTATGCCTGACAGACAAGAGTGGTTTCTTTTTCTTGACTACAGCCTTTAGAGATGCAAACTTTAGCACATTGTGAATAGTTTGGAAAGAGACAAGAGAGGAGAGGGTGGAATTGATGAGATGGGTTGCCTGGACAGCATTTTCAACCTTGCCAGAGGTAATACTAGAGACAATTCTCCTTTTGTCAGTAGGGGAAAGCTTGGAAGGAGGGCCTAATTTGATGTTTTCCTTGCCTGAGTGCATTTCTTTGATAACCCTAGCCACAGTGGACTTCCCCAAACCAGTTTGGGAGGATATCTTCCTAGCAGAAAGGCCAGATTCAGAGAGAAACAGGATATTGGCTCTAGCAGAGGTGGAAATGGGTTTTATGGTAAAGTAGGGTTAGCTTGGTGGTATTTCTGCTCTTTATAGTGCTCAGGGTTATGTAAGTTACATAATGAGACAGGGTTAAAGCACATCATCCATCAGAACATTATGTTATTTACCAAATAATGATTGAT
>JBBPSN010000722.1:0-11352 GCA_038093615.1 Austroboletus olivaceoglutinosus | reverse complement strand
TGGATGATTTCAAAGTCCCTTGACCTTTTTGTATTGGTACATCTGAGGACAATATTAAAGTCACCCTTCTTCCAAATACAATGTTCATCTAGTCTCTCAATCTTGCAATCACTGATAAAATTCACGATTTCACCCCATCTGACCCCCTTGTCCTTACCACCCTTAAAGCAATATATAATGATATCGCCCCACTCCCTCGATCAGCCCTATCTGATTGGACTTACTCAGAGAACTGCCTATACTTTCATGGTTGTCTCTATATCCCTGAAGCTACCCAACTGGACCTGGTCTGTGAAATTCACAACTCCCTGGCAGAAGGCCACACTGGCCAATTCTGTACCCTCTCCCTCCTTGAATATGACTACTGGTGGCCCAGCATGTCCACCTTCATCTGCCACTACATCGCTGGCTGCACTATATGCCAAAGCAATAAGGTCAACACTCACCTGACTATGCCACTGTTATCCCCTATCTCATCCTCTTGCACTTGCCCATTCCAACAAATCTTGGTCAATCTTATTTCCAGCCTCCCCCCTTCCCAGGGCTTTGATTCTGTTATGATCGTGGTCAACCATGGCCTTACAAAGGGGGTAATTTTCTGTTCTTGCGACAAAATGATCAATGCTTGAGGGATTGAATGCCTCTTTTTCACCAATGTGTTCAAATGATTCGGCCTCCATAACAAATATATCTCTGATCATGGTCCCCAGTTTGTGTCAGTGTTCTCCAGAGAACTAGCCTGCCTTCTCCAATACAACCTAGCCCTATTCAGTGCATACCACCCCGAGACCAACGGCAAAACTGAACAAGTTAACCAGGAATTGGAAACTTGGCTTCAAATCTTTTGTGACAAAAACTCCTCCAAATGGCCTGATCTCCTCCTGATGGCCAAGTTCCATCATAACTCCACAACCCACTCTATCACCAAATAATCCCCCTTCTCCCTCATAATGGGATATGAACCATGTACTTACCCGAAGATAAGGAAAACTTTCATGCCTGCTCTACAATCCCATCTCTCCTCCCTCTCTAATGCCAGAGATGAAGCCCAAGCAGCCCATGACCATGCCCACCTCCTAATGGCTGCCAGGAACCACAAAAAGTTCACCCCATTCAAACTAGGAACCAATGTCTGGCTAGAATCCACCAATCTCCACCTTAACTTCCCATCTTGGAAACTTGCCCTGAAGTAAGTAGGCCCCTTCAAGATTGAACAGGTCTTATCCCTGATCACCTATCAGCTGAAGCTATCCCCAAGTTGGAAGATCTACAATGTATTCCATGCCTCTCTCCTAACACCGTATAAGGAAACTACCAAACATGGACCCAATTACGATAAACCGCCACCAGATCTTGTAGGCGGAGAAGAAGGATGGGAGGTAGACTGTATCATTCTCCATTGGGGAACTTCTGGAAGAAGACAATATAGAGTTTGATGGAAGGGATACAGATTAGGGGAAGATACATGGGAACCAGAATCCAACTTAGGCAACTTAAAAGACCTCCTTATTGCTTATAAGAAAGCCAAGGGACTCTAAATCACCCATGTCCCAGTTCATTTTCTGTTTCACCCCCAACAAAACTTACCTTGAGTGCCTCTTCTGCTTCCACAATCAACTTCCCCCCAACCACACTTCCACCCATTCCTACTTCTGTTGAGTCCCCTACTACATCTGGCATACTAACTGGTGATTCCATGACCAACACTGCCCAAATCCATTGTCCCATTGGACCCACCATCATCTTAGTTTCCAATACCCCTGAAATTCCCATCCATGGCACTGGATCCCCTTATTCACTACCAATCCTCTCATCACCCTCTCCTCTACCTGACCTGACCAAGTTTCATGCAATGGGACCACCGGTACATGTGCACAGGCTACCACCCACTTATTGCAGAACCCTTTACATCGCCATTCTAAAATGCCCAATCCTCTTCAACAAGCTTACAAAACATCCCAACTACAATGATGGCAACTTCTTTGCCCCCTTCCTTGCCCTCTATCAAAGACTTAGGTTGGCTATCTCACTCAATAGGGATCGAGCAGAAACCCACCCCATTCCCAATAGCTCCATTGACTATGTCCTCAAACATTCCCTAGTGGAGGCATGTACCCAGATACTCTCCCAACTCCATGACATTGGTTTTGCCAGGGTTATCAACTCCCTCCCCCAACAACACATTGAACCATTTCTTGCCCCTATTCTCCAGTTGCTCTCTCCAGAGAACAATGAAAAATACCAGTATCCTATTCCATACCCGACCTCTAAAGCTGCACCAGCCAATGCCCCCATTTTTGATTGGGTCGGGGAGTTTGAAAAGGTATTCAACCCCCCATCTTCAGCCCTCGAGAACCTCTTCTTGGAGGAATTATTGCCACTGTCAAGCAACTGGAAATCAATTGAGCTGAAACCCCTCCCAATGGAATTCCCACCACCGATACCTCCTCGACCCCCACCAATACCGCTGATATCATTCCCTCCCCCATCTCTCTCACAGGCCCTATACAACCTGGTGAATCATTTATGCCCATTCGGAAGAAGAAAGTTAATCAATGAACCACCATTCTGGCTACATATGGGCTCACTTATCCCCATAGCTCATCTATGCCAGTCCCTGACCCCACATCCCTTCCAATTCCCACTCTTATCCCTAGCTCCTCCTCCATAACACCTATCCACGAGCTCCACCCCCCCATCACCAAATGCTTTAATTGTGGCTCCCTCACCCATATTCACATCCACTGTCCCAGATATTGCTGCCCTTACTACCGATAATTTGTCCCCAGTCACATCCAGCAGGCTTGTCCAAGCAATTACTGCTCCCACTGCAATGCTGTGGATTACAAGGCCATTGACTGCTTCCCTGAGAATATTTGGCACGATAACAACAACATCTTCAATAAGGGAGATCCCCATGGATTCTAGGTGGATGTATGTGGATATGGTGTATCCACCTTTTGAAGGAGATAATGTTATGGTAGAAAACCCCATGCTCGTATTTTCACCTTTTTACTATCCTTTCCCCCTGTATTCATTGACTGATTATCCCTTATCCAAGGAACCATTCTCTATTGTCAACAACTCCCCATTTCCCAATGCCTTCCCTGTCTGGCCTCCATCCTCATAAGGTTATAATCAGCTTCTAGTTTAGTTTCCTATCTTTGAACACTTACTCCTCTGCCCTCTATTCTGGGCAAATACTCCTTCTTGGTATCTCATAGAACTTTCCTTATCTGATACTTACCATTCTCAACCTCTTGGTCCATGCTCATTTTTTGTATTATAAAAAGTGCCTTGTACCATAAATTAACTCTAGTTAAATCTATGCAATCCAATATAGTGTTTAGCCTGCTTTGGTCCTTTACAACCATTGCATGATATAGGTCTTCGTGCTACCTCTGAGTACATGCTCACTGTTCAAGTCCACTCTATCATCAAGTGTTACACTTACAACAAGCATCCTCTTTGATCACCGACTTGGAAAGGCTTGTAGTGAGATACTGATGTAGGTACCAGCCCTACTCAATGCTCCTGGGCTAGACACTATCATTAGTGTAACAGTGAGTTTCTTGGAAGGGAAGTTAAGATAGAGGTTCATTGCTTCTAGCCATACCATAGTTCCTAGTTTAAAAGGGAAGAAGGTCTTGTGATTTCATTATGCCATGAGGAGGCGAGTGTAGTTGTGGGTGGCTTGTGCTTCGTCACAGGTGGCAGATAGAGAGGACAATCTCAATTCGAGGGTGGAAATGAAGGTTTTACTGATTTTTGGATAGGCATGTGGTTTATAGCCCATCATAAGGCTGAATGGGGATTGTTTCATTACTGAGTATGTAGCCAAGTTGTGGTGGAATTCTGCCATTGGGAGAAGGTCTGGCCACTTGAGGTTATTCAAGTCGCAGAATATCCATAGCCATACTTCTAACTCCTAATTAATATGTTCCATTTCTCCATCAGTCTCCAGGTGGTACACAGAGGAAAGGGCAAGGTTGTATTCTAGTAGGTGGGCAAGTTCTCTGGAGAAGGCTGATGTGAATTGTGGGCCACAATTGGAGATGTATTTGTCATGTAAACTGAAGCATTTGAATACATTTTGAAAAAAGAGTTAGGCAACTCCTCATGCATTAATTATTTTATCACAAGAGCAGAGAATTATCCTCTTTGTAAGGCCATGGTCAATCATGACCATAATAGAATCAAAGCCCTGGGAGGGGGGGAATTTGGAGATAAGGTCGACCGAGATTCTGTTGGAAGGGATGAGTACAGGAGGATGGTATGGGGGATAGTGGGGGTATCATGGGGTGGATATTGACTTTGTTGGATTGGCAGATGGTGCACCTAGCGATGTATCAGCATATGAAGGTGGATATGCCTGGCCACCAGTAGTCATATTCCAAGAGTGAGAGGGTGTGGAATTGGCTGGCATGGCCACCCATAGGGGAGTTGTGGATCTTGCAAATGAGATTTGGGTGAGTAGATTCAGGAATGTAGAGGCAACCACAAAAGTAAAGGTGGTCATTGGCATACGCCCAGTCAGTGGGGGTGGAGTATGGTAGGGGGGTGGTTTCTTTGTACATGACCTTTAACACAGTGAGGACCAGGGGGTCAGACAGGGTGGAGATGGCAATTTTATTGGCAATGGCTAGGTCCAAGGAGTGGACAAATATGGTTTTGGGGATGAGGACAACTTTTGTGTTGTTGCCAGTGGTCTTGACAGAGTCTTTTCGTGAGAGTGTGTCAGCAGGTCCCATTTGCATACTGGGAATGTAGGTAAAGGAAAGATTGAAATCTTGGAGGAACATTTGCCAATGAGCATGGCAGTAACTAAGTTTGTGTGGGATGTGGAAGTAGGTGAGATTCTTATGGTCAGTGAGAATCTGGATGACATGTTGAGTGCTGAGTAGGCAATGATACCAGTCTTCTAGGGCATAGATGACTGCAAGGAGTTCTTGGTCATATATGTTGTAATTTTGTTTGGTGTCACCTAGCATGGATGATTGTTAGATGCAAGGGTATAGGTCTCCATTTGAGTCTTTCTGCATAAGCACACCTCCTGTGGTTGTAAGGAAGGTGTCGGTTATTACATAGTATTGTAGGAACAGGTTTGGTAGGTGGAGAATAGGTTGGGAGAAGAAGAGCTCTTTCATTTTCTTAAACACAGTTTGCCTTTCTGGGGTCCAGTCCCAGAGTTGCACTTTGCAGGTGAGTTTGGTGAGCAGTTGTACTTTGGCAGAGAAGTTGGGGATAAACTTTCAGTAGAAGTTGCAGAGTTTTAGGAAGGAGTGGACTGCTTTCAATGAGGTAGGGGCTTCCTATTCATTAATTGCCTTTAGTTTAGTGGTGTCTATTGTGAGTTGTCCAGGGCAGATTATGAGACTGAGATATTCCGTGGTATCCAAGTCAAAAAAATATTTCTTTAGTTTGCAGGAGAGATGGAGTTCTCATAGTTGTTTCAATACCTTTATGGTTCATTTCTGGTGGGTAGGGAGGTCCTTTGAATGGATGCCCATGTCATCCATGTAAATGGTGAGCCATTCTTTGGCAATGTAGTCTGTGAAGGCATTGTTCATGAAGGCTTGGAAGGTGGTGGGGCTATTATACATTCCAAAGAATATAACTGTTGGTTTAAATAGGCCAAAAGGGGTGATGAAGGTGACCTTCCATCTATCAGGGGGGTTAATGAGGATATGATTGTATTCTCCTGCAATATTAATCTTTGAGTAGTAGTTCGATCCAATGAACCAATCTACTATTTCAGAGATGTTTGTGAGGGAGTAGGCATTTTTGATGGTATGAGAGTTTAGGTGCCTGTAATCCTAACATGGGCAGAGTTCTCCTCCTTTCTTTGGAATGAAGAAAAAGAGGGTAGCTTGGGGGAATTTGGACAGTTGGATGGTTCCCTGGGCTAGTGTCATATTCCGAAATTCTGGCCAAGTCCATTCCAGTCCTCCAGGTCTCCTAGCTCCAGTATGCACTATCTCTGGACACACCAGCTCAACTCTGTTCCTCTGCTATATGTATCTCCATTTTGTTGTACTTATGTTTCCTATCATCCACTTTTGTACTAGTCTTGCTACTTAGATTCCTCTGTACCAGTGCTCACTTAGGAGCACAACTCTGGCTGTGCTCTTTACCAGCACTGCTTTGTGAAAGGCTAAACAGAGTCACTCAGTTATTTGCGGGGTCAAACAGACTAGTATATTTACCTAAACAGAGTCACTATGTACAGATAAGCATGGGTTGGGTATGATATATATAAGGATACTCACCTCAGTTGTTTGTGGGGTCAAACGGACTGAGGTGACGACTATCAAAGCGGATGGTTAAATACTCATAGGTACAAGCTAACTATCAAAAGGAGAAAAGTAAAATGTTAGGGTCATACAAAATGGCAAGTAATGTACCATATCTGAAAAAGTGCATAAGTAAACAAACACATTAGGCTATGTGTGTATTGTATGGTGTGGCATTGTCTTTGTGCTCCGAGGAATGGATACATACATTATCGGTGGTGCGCATACTTGCACACTCCAACACTCCCCCTCAAGCTGTGCACAGTCTGAGTTTGGTCATGAAATGCTTGACTTTTGGTGATGGTAGGGTCTTGGTGAACACGTTGGCAACCATGTCACTGGTAGGACAGAAAATGAGTTGGATTTTGCTATTGTCAATGATCCAGCAGATGAAATGGAAATGAACATCAATGTGCTTTGTATGCACATGATATTGATGATCTTTTGTGAGTGCAATCGCTGACTGGTTGTCTGAAAATAAAGTTGTTAGCTGTGGGAGGGGCCCAAAGAGACTGGAGATAAGGGAGCAGAGCCAAAATGCTTCCTTTGCAGCATGTGTGGTGCCCACATACTCACTTTCAGTCATCAAGAGTGAGACAATCTCTTGTTTCTTTGAGCTCCAGGATACAGCGCCTCCATCAATGAGGTAAGCATAGCCTGAAATGGCACAGTAGTCCTCCATAACACTGCCATCTGCATTAGTGTACCCCATGAGTCGCTTGTCTCCCCCTCCATAGGTCAACCATAGGGTCTTTGTTCCAAGTAGGTATCTGTAAATTCGTCGAACAGCATCCCAGTGTGCTTGGCTATAATTTGATGAAAAACAGGAGACTTGGGCTACAGCATATGAAATATTAGGTCAAGTTCTGAGCACTGCATACATCAGCGATCTGATCGCTTCCTGATATGGGATATTTTTTATGGTGGCATACTCAGCGACAGTGGACAGTGACTGGCTGGTGGTGAGTTTGATGCTAGGTTCCATGGGCATCAAGATGGGCTTCAGTCCGTTGAAGTTAAAACAGTATAAGATCGAGTCAATGTATATTTGCTGGGATAGCAATAATATACACTTTTCTCTGTTTCGTGTGACTTCAATGCCTAGGAGCCAGTGGAGTTCACCAAGATCGGTGATCTCAACAAATCAGCTGATCTGGTGCTTGACAATCTTGATCAGGTCTAGTGAGGTAGCAGTAATCGTGCAGTCATCAACATGCACAACAAATTATAAATGACTTTCCATTGTGTTTGACGAAAATGGCCTAATCGACCTTGCATTGCTGAAAATGTAGCTTTGTCACCAGTATCTCAACTAGTCGCTGATACCAATGGCATCCACTTTGTTTTAGACCATACAGGGTTTTGTATAGGTGGCAGACATGACGAGGGTGATTTGGATTGGCATAGCCAGGTGGTTAGTGCATATAGATTACCTCGTTGTCCTGTAATTTTCTGTTGAGGTATGTGCCCTTGATGTCTATTTGGTGCAGCTCTAAGTCTTGGTGTGCAGTGAGGGTGAGGATAGTGCAAATCAATGTGAGTTTGACAATGGGGGCATAGGTGTTGAAGTAGTCAATGCCGGGGACTTGGGAAAAACCTTGAGCAACCAGGCGTGCTTTGTAGCATATGATGTTTCCGGTGGCATCCTTTTTTGTGCAGAAAACCCATTTTGATCTGACGATGTTGGCACCAGGTGGGGCATCTACGAGTTCCCAGGTGCCAGCCTTCTCAAGTATGTCCAGCTCTTCATGGATGCTATCTTCCCATCGTGGCCAGTCCAGGTGTATTTTTGCATCAGTGAGCGTGGTGGGTTTGAGGGCTTCCGTGGTGGTGCTAGCCTGCTCAACGAGCATGGTGAGCTCATGCTCATCGAAGTCCTGCTCATACCTATCCTCAGTGATGGTGAGCATTTGCTCCGCCGATCCCACTCCTTTGAACACATTTGGCTTGGATTCTGGCTTCTTGATCATGGGATTGGGTGGCTGCATGCCTTGAGGGAGCATAGTGGTGGTGGCCTTGCCGCTGATGATGTCGAGGATACGCTGACTTGGCTTTCAGATGTGCTTGGCATGGGGCTCATCATCAGTGGTGGGGTCATGCAGGTCAAGGGGTTTGGATGGTGGTGAGGCGAAAGGCAAGGGTAGCGGCATCAATGGCAATAGTGGAGATTTGGGAGTGGCAGTGGTTGCCAGGGGCAGTGCACCAGTCTGGATGGGCAAGGGTTTTGCCGGTGTGAGTTGTGTGACATGTGGTGTGTCAGTGGTGGTGTGACCAGGTGGTGGCACTGAGGTACTGGTGCCCAAAATGGTAGGTTCTTCCTCCCCCTCAATAGCATGCGGCGCCATGTCAAAATACACATTGCACTCAATGGTCATTGTGCACTTCGACAGCCAGTACACGCGGCAGGCGTTTTCAGTATGTTCATCAATTCCCATCCACTTTCCGTGCTCAACACATCCTCCCAGCTTGGATCCAGTGCTGGTCTTGACAAACACCAGCGATCCCCACTTGTGCAATTGGCTCAGATCAGGCATTTTGCCTAGTGCAACCTCATATGGCAACTTGCCGGCAAGTGATTTGATAGGTGTTTGATTCTTTAACCAAACAGCATGACATGTGGCCTCTCCCCACAGGAATTTTGGCAAGCCGCTCGTGTGTAACATGGCGTGGACTTTCTCCAAGATCATGTGGTTCAAGCACTTAGCAACTCCATTATGCTGCAGTGTGTCATGCACAGTGAGGCGCTGCACAGTTCCCCAGTGTTTAAGGTAAAGTATGAATTCTTTTCCTTGATATTCTCCCCCTTGATCCAAGTAGAGAAGTTTGATTTTTTCTGCTAACTGCCTATCCAGCCATGCCTCAAATCCGCAGTATGCCTCAAAAGTATCACTTTTTTGCTGCAAAAGATGAAAATGGGTGAGTCCTGTCTTGTTATCTGTAAAAGTGACATAATAGCACTTTCCGCCGAGTGTTGCAACTGGCACTGGACCCCAGACATCTGAGTAAACAATGCCGCCGATTGATTTGGTGCATGGGCCCTCACGCTCCTTAGTGATGGGCTTGTGAGTCGCCTTGCTGTACATGCAAGACTCACAGAAGGTGGGTTTGTCTGCTGTCATGTCAATTTTCAGGCTGCTAACAAGACCTTGTTCAGCTAGATAGTGTGCAACAGATGGCACAATATGGCCCATCCAGCAGTGAAATTCCATGACAGTGAGTCATTCTGTTGCTGCGGCTACATGCTCTGACTCATGCACGATGCAATATAGTCCTTTGGTTAATTGCAGTATGCGCCTGATTGTCTCTCCATCGGTGTCATGGATTGTGCAATATCTGTCTGCAAACATTGTCGAGAGCCCAAGCTCATTCAGACAACCAATTGACACCAATGTGTACCCCACTTCAGGTGAGTACAAGACTTTGGTCAGGCACAATCGTGAGATCTCCAGACTGTTTGGAATCTTGATGATCAGATTGCCCACACTCATTGTGCTGAACTTTTGTTGGTTTGCAGCAGTGAACGATTTCGGCATGATCAACTGCATATTCAGCATTTGGTCCTGATCTGGGCTGATATGGCAAGTGGTGCCTGAGTCATATAGCTCAACATGGCATGTGCTGCTGTTGTGATCACTGGCTTCCATAGTGGCATTCTCAGACTTGTCATCCTCCCATCCACAGCCCCATGGGCTCTCGTCTCCGATGTTTAAGAACCAGTCATCATCGTCATTAGAGACTGCCTGCACTCTGCTAGGTGCATCGTCATCTCCATCCTTGCTGTCTAATTCTGCTGACAATAGGTCTGGGAGTGAGTTGTCATCCTCAATGACTCCAAAAACTCTGTCCTCCAAGTCGGTGTCATCCATCACAGCATGTGCACTGTTTGCGTAAGTTTTTTTTTCCCCATCCTTTTTGTTGCACTTTGCTGCTAGATGCTGATCAGAGCCACAGGTCCAGCATAGGCACTTCAGCCATGTGCCATGGGAGATTCCACATCCTCGACTGTGTCCTCTAGTCCCTGAAGGCAATGTCACAGCCATTGCTTCATCGTGCTCCTTTGTGTTACTTTTCCCAGTGCATTTTGCTTTATGCCACTTGGACTCTTCACTTATGAGTGAAATCAGGGTGTCTGGCTTGATTGTCTTTGATGTGGCATACAAGCGGGCAGCGGCAAGCTGAGCAGATGCGAAATTGGCAAGGTAGGAAGGGAGGAATTTGATGATCATTGAGCAGTAGTTCTTTTCGTCAATATCCACTCCTACTAATGCTAGCTCTTCTCACTTGGTTTGCAGGTCATTCAGGAATTGATGGGCATTACCACCCTTGGTCATGGTGGACTCGAGGAATTGCATATGCAGTTCAGTTTGTGCATAAGCACCTTTCTCTGTATACTCCTGTTCAATCTCCTTCCACATCTTTTCCACAGAGACAAGTTTCTGGGCTTTCAATGCTGTCAAGTCAGGGATACGTTGGATAAGCAGATGCTTCAATATCCCTTCATTCTTCTGCCACTTATTTAGCTCCTCAGTCTAGCTTGCAGTCAAAGGGCTAGAAGTTGACGGTTTTACTGTGGATCCGTCAAAATGGCCCCACAGGTTCTTGGCCTCAACGGTGGTCTGAAAATGGAAAGTAAAGATCGCCCAGTTCGTGCCTTTGACATCTAGCTTGGGTACATTGCTGGGGAGCATATCGGTGGTGACAGGAATAGTGGTCAACATGGTAAGTGATAGATTTGTTCAATAGCATGAAACAGCAGGGCTCATAACCTGAAAGGCTAAACAAAGTCACTCAGTCATTTGCAGGGTCAAACGGACTAGTATATTTACCTAAACAAAGTCACTATATATGGGTAAGCATCAGTTGGATATGATATATGTAAGGATACTCACCTCAGTTGTTTGCAGGGTCAAACAGACTGAGGTGATAACTATTGAAGCAAATGGTTAAATACTCGTAGATACAAGCTAACTATCAAAAGGAGAAAAGTAAAATGTTAGGGTCATACAAACTGGCAAGTAATGTACCATATCCAAAAAAGCACATAAGTAAACAAACACAT
>JBBPSN010000721.1:0-11369 GCA_038093615.1 Austroboletus olivaceoglutinosus | reverse complement strand
GGATAGGAAAAATTAGGACAAGATCTGATTTGCAAGTGGATTGTATTTGCAAGAATTTTGTCTTGGTGGTGAGAAAATTGATATTAGGATGGGGGGGTGGGCAGATGTGGTGGTGGGAATAAATTATATAAGAGTGGGTGGGTAGGCGGGAATTGATTGGAGCTGACAGGTGGATAGAATTAATTAGGACAAGATCTGGTTTGAAAGTGGACTGTATTTGCGAGAATTGGGTGGTTTAGTTGGAATTGGTGGTGGGAAAGAAGGACTGGTGATGGGAAAGAAATATGTTGGGTGGGGGGAAAGTTCTTCCTAGAGTGGGTGGATGGGGGGAATGGTGATGGCAAGTATTGGATGGGTAGGATAGGAGTATAATTAGTGCACACATCTACTAAAAAATAATGGGTGTTTTACTCCTAATATTGAATGTCTTGTTGCAGAATGATCCAACCTGCCTAGTTAATAATATTAGCAGTCAATTGTGTAGCATATCAGAGGATTCAGACAGTACAGGACACATCCACAGTTATACATCACTCTGATGACTCTGATGTTTCACAAGATCAGGATAATTCACCAGTCTTGAACAAAAAATCCCAACACCTTCAAAATATCCTCAAACAATATCTATATGTCAGCAAAGCCAGAGCCAAAGATCTCCTTCCACCATGTGCAGTTCATGGGAGAGAAGAGCCTACCACCGATGACATCCTCAACATTATCCAAAATAGAAAGCACATCAAAAACTGGACTATTGGATTCATGTTTCGCTTTCCTTGCCCCACTCCAGTCATGTATTTGTCACCATATAAAGGTCATCATTGGAAATCCTTTGACAAGTCCTATGATGATTATGAAGGAGGTCCTGTCTTGCAAAGTCTTCAACAGGATCGCAACATTTATGAATTCATTGAAGAACCATACTATTATCCTAGACTATGGATCTCCCTTCGTGATTATGGCTATCACATATTTTCCTCCTTTAGTCAAATGTTTTATTTGGATCCTCTAGTCAAGCTCATGGATCATGTTCTTTCCATTGGTACACTGGATGACTATCAACCATCTCATCAAATCAATGACTACATTACTGGTATGATTTATCTGCTCATTTCATCTTGTCACATTTCTGATGGAATCAATTTTAGGAAAATATTCTCTCCATCATGGATTGACATTGACTTCTCCTGAAGGTGTTCAAAACCAGGTTCAAGTGAATGATGTGATTATACTCAGTGCTGCACAGATGATTGAAATAGGTGCTACTTCTTCTGATCACCTTGTCATCACCTTCATTAGTAGGCGACATCCGAATGGTCAGCAAATCTGTATTGATCTTGCACTAGATCATGTTCCTCTCACCTTAAAAGACTTGAATGTGGCAGTGGATATCGATAATCTTATTTGGGTCACTCGTTCACCTTATTTCAAAACACCCCTTGCTATTTATCTTGGTCCAATCATACAGGAGAAGCCTCCCATGCACAAGAACAATCATGTTTATGTTGATATTCTTGTTCCACAATCTTAGGAAGATGCAGATGCCATAGAAGGTCATACAGAGTGGCTTACAATGTCATTCCCACTTTCTGGCATTCCAAACACCACCTTTGGCATATTGAGCCAAGGCTCAGGTGCCATGTATGTGAACATCTGCTTCCCTAGAATGATCCATTGGGATGAAATGACTCACAAGCGAGCCAATCACATTCCAAAGGAGGTTCTAGATTTTTTTTGGAAATATGTCTTGCTGCCTGCCATAGCATGCCATGCTGACATTAGAAGTACTCCATACATAGCTCTCACCTTGGAAGAGGTTTGATTTAAGGCATGCATTGGCAAAAGTAAAAAGATAGGTCATCCCAAGGCTATTCCATTTACTGTGGATTTATTGAGGAAAATTCAGTCTACCATGAAACAGATCATTCAAGACAATCCAGACCAGTTTGCAAAATGAGTCCTTCTTTTTTGTCTTTGAATACAAGAGTATCAAGCTTTGGGCAAAGGCATCTTTTCTGAAAAATAGCAAATCTCCTATCAATGTTCTCCTGGATGGAATTCCTTCTTTGGACTGGCCTTATATGATGGACAGAAATAATGGAGAGCTCTTGGTCGACCTTGGTATTGGCATCCATCCATCATGCAATCAGAAGTTAGTGGATCTCTGGAGATTGGAAACATTGGAAACCTCCTTTGGTGCTAGTGGATGTTTGTGAGGAAATGTTCACCACATATGCACACTTGGATAGTATGGAAGAATTCAAGCTGAGATGGCACAGGAATGAGCAAGGCAGATCCATATTACCTTTCAGAGCACCTATAACCTGAGCTATGAGGTGGTCCAACCGAATGATAATTTACCCACCTTTGTTATGGACAAGGATGCCTACACCTTAAATAATGCCTTTATGGAAGAATATACCCAAGCAATATCCATATATTCTGGAGAAACCAAAAACAGATCATATGGTGTCAGAGATGAATATAGGATGGGTGGAATGGCCATGAATCTGGTTATGACAGAACTAGAGGACAAGGTGAAATATTATTTCATTGAATGATTGTCAATTTCCTAAAATATTTATAGGTTACACAATTTCTGGACTCAGATGCTATTCTATGGATGTCATCTGAAGTTTGGTTTGAGTTCCTTGCTAAGCAACTCAGAGCCCTTCAGATTGCTCAAATTGCATTAAAAGAGCTGAATCCTCCTAATCTGGGAATTGTTATGACTGCTTGCAGTCGATCGGACTTTCGGTGGACGTGGTTTTGTTTGGACAAGAGTCCAACAGTGGGTACAAGGGGGGTTGGGATGAAGTGACTTTGCTGAGTACACCTTCGGTGATGACCAACAGACAGTGTGAACCAGTACTGTTGCTGGGACGAGGACAGGCCGCACGTAAGCCAGCATAGAGATATAACGAGATAGCTTGGCAGACTGATCCATCGTGGCAAGGGGTCATTTGCGGGGACAACACGACAGTGACTGAGGATGAAAGATGGAGGAACACTCGAGAGAGTGGATCGAAAGTAGATACTTGATTTGAAAGTAAGACTAAGATATGGTACAAAGGCGCAGTTTTGTAGGTTATATACTATGAGGGATGGTCCGTGCGAGGGGGGGTGAGTAAGTGGCGGCTGACAGAGCCGCCATGCTGACTATCGGGGTGTTACTAAGTAACTATGTTAGCAATGTAAAGAGGTCGTGTTGGATGATAGTAACTATGGATAAGTAGTCCGTTCGCAGAGTCCTACAGGTGAGGCTACAAGGATTCATAAGGGATGAGACGAAAGTTGAGACAAGACGAAGATGAGACAAGAGGTAAAGAAAAACAGGAAACGTAACATTACCCCATGGCAACCTCCAAAACTCCAGTAAAGGATTACCCTTCATACCCGTTGGGAGAGAAGTAAGCAGAGTCAGCGGTGTTATCCATGCCGTCCAGGTCACCAAGGTCATAGGAGGTAGAAGGGACGGGGTTATCGGGGTTGTCGAGGAGGTCCAAAAGGGCCTAAGGGATGGGGTTAGTGAGGGGGGGTCGTCGACGTGGACCGCGAGTGCGAGCAGAGGTGTAACGCCCCTTTTTGTTGTGTAAGACGGGGTTTTTGGGAGGGGGGTGGAGGAGAGTGACGGTTGGGGGGAGGTTGTGGACAAGAGGCGGGGGGCTTGTGAAAGTGGAAGACGTGAGGGGGACACGTCGAGGACAGACCTGGGGGGGGTGGCTGGGGGCGAGTCGGTTGCACCAGGGACATTGATATGCTCAGCAGTTGTGACGACTGTGGCCAGGCAGATTACATGCGAGGCAGTAGTGGTGGGGGCAGGGGAGGGCATTGTTTAAAGTCGAGAGGGCATGCGGGGCATCCCAATCAACCTTTTCGAAACCGTCGAGGTCATCGTCACTTAGGGAAGGGACAGTGACAGGGGATCAGGTCTTCCGCCCATATGAGGGGGCGACATAGTATCTGGTTTTGAAGTAATTTTGGTGCAAGAGCGCGGCTTGGATTGAACGGAGGGTATAAGTCATACCTAGTTCATGCATGGCTGCCAGGAGGGCCAGCTGCATCTGACAAGTAGCGTGGTTGATAGTGGCCATGGTGAGAGCGGGAATGAGGTCCCTGGAAGGGGACTGAGTGATGATGTCTGAGTGGGAAGTGGCTAGGAAGGCGATGTAGAGATGCCAGAGGGCAGAGCCTTTTGTGATGTTGGCCTCAATGGCTTCCACCATTCTTGGGTTGCGGAGTGTGGTGATGACAAAAGAGAGGTTGTCAGTAGTCATGGTGTGCGGGTCAATGACGTGGGTAAAGGGGGAATGGTCGTTCCAGTTGTGGTCGACTGTCATATGGGACAGGTCATTGGCGATGAAAGTGAGGAAGTCATGTCATCAGCGTTCGACTGCGGGAGTTTCTAGGAGGGCGAGGGTTCTGGGATGAGATTGGTGATCGTTGGGGTCATAGTTGGTGTCGAGCTCAGTTAGAGGGCTGCTAGAGCTCGAGCGGATTACATGGCATGATAGCGAGGGGGGGCAGGAGTGTCGTGGGGGTGAGGGGCGGATGAGGTCATTTTCCTGTGTTTGATGGTTCCACTAGTAGGCGGGTGAGGGAGTGTGTTGCTGAGGGAGTTCGGGGGAAGTACAAACGTGTTTTCCAGGTGAATGCATCGCTGACAGTAGGTGGCGTAGGGGTGGTCATAATAGGTGTGGGCAGTGTAAGGGATAAAGGTAAGGGAGTTGGTAAAAGTTATGTAGGAGATCGAGGGGCGGTAGTAGGGATGAGGAGTTTTAGGAATGGGTGAGGGTAAAATGGTGACAAGTGTAAGGGGGGTTTATTTCCTCTGGAACACCTTGGGATGGAGACGTTTATATGCGTCAAGGATGTCTTGGGCGTTGCCTAGATTGGACTCTGGTTCCCAGGAGTCTTCTTTTGGTATGTATCCTTTCCACCGAACAAGAAATTGGCGGTGACCATGAGATCCCTGGTGGCGAAGAAGCTGATGGACTTCATACTCTTTGGTTCCAGTGACCAGATCTGGCAGAGGGTGTGGGAAGTTCTTTCCATAGACCTCGTTTTCATGATACAGTGATAAGAGGGAAGCATGGAAGACTGGGTGGATTTTCCACATTCATGGGAGTCAAAGTTCGTAAGCGGCCTTATTGAGGACTTTGATCACTTCGAAGGGTCCTTCTCGCTTGGGGGCGAGCTTGGCGGTGGGAATATGCCGTTGGAGGTTGCAGGCATCAAGCCAAACTCTGTCTTTTACCCTGAAAGATGTGTAAGGTCCATGTGATTGGGCGGCCATAGTTCTCTGTGCAATGTTGTGTGCTGCGAGGGCTTCGTTCCTCGCAGCTGTGAGGTGGCGTAGTCGATCTTCCACTGCAGGGAGGTTGGACATTGGGAGGACAGATGGGAGCATGAGGGGTTTGTATCCCATTTGGAGGGAGAAAGGGAATTTACCTGTGACAGAGTGGGGGTGGTGGTTGTGTACAAACTCGGCATGGGGGATGTGGTCTAGCCAGGTGAGGGGATTGTTCCCACATAGGGCGCATAGGTTGACTTCAAGCTCTTGAATGACTCATTCGGATTGTCCATCAGACTGGGGGTAGAAAGTGGTAGAAAGGGAGACATCATAATGGAGGAGTTTTCCTAGCTCTTTGGTGAAGGCGGAAGCAAACTGAGGTCCTCGATCGGAGATGAGCTTTTCGTGGAGTCCGAAACGTCAGTAGATGTTGTGAAAAAAAAGGGTGGCGATGCCTTCGGCAGTGACAGTGGATTTGGTAGGGCAGAGAACTACCCCCTTCATTAGTCCATGGTCGACCATGACCAAGATGCTATCGAATGTGGAAGGTCCGGCAGGGGGAAGGCTGGTAATCAGGTTGCAGGAGAGCTGGGCAAAGGGGTAGGGGGAGGAAGTGGAGGGGATGGGCAAGGGAGGGGGGTGGGAGGGGTGGGTGATGACTTTGTTTTGTTGACATGACACGCAACCTTCCATGTAATGGCGGACGAAGGATGCTAGGCCAGGCCACCAGAAGGAGGAGGAGACAAGTTGGCGAGTTTTTAATGCTCCGGGGTGGGTGGCCGAGGGGTGGTCATGTGATCGTTGGAGGACGGTGCAGCAAAGGTCGGGGGGGATATATGTGCGACCCTGGAAGGCCAGGATGCCGTCAGTATAGGACCAGTCGGTGAGGCAGGAATGGAATTGCAGGGGGATGGTTCCGTCCAAGGCTTGAAGGGTAGTGAGGACAAGAGGGTCGGAGGTAGTGAATTGGGCGAGATGGTCGCGGAGGGTGACATCAATGAGGCTGACGAAGAGGTCGGGAGGGAGGAGGGTGACATTTTCATTATCAAGATCATGGGTGGGAAGGTGGTCAGGACGACGAGAGAGGGCATTGGGGCCAGTGAGAAGACATCTGGGGATGTGGACGAAGTGAAGGTCGAATTTGGAGAGAGTGATAAGAGCATGCGCCTGGCGGCGATTAAGTTTTTGTGGAGAGCGAAAGTATGTAAGGCTGGCATGGTCGGTGAACACAGTAACCAGAAAAGGGAATCCGAGGAGGTGGTGCTGCCAGGCAGCAAGTGTGGATAGAACGGCAGTGAGTTTGCGATCGTAGATATGATAGTTTCGTTCAGTGGGGGATAAGGAGTGGGAGAGGTAAGCACAGGGGTGCCAGTCTCCATTGGCATTGGCCTGGAGAAGTATTCCGCCTGTGGCATAGAGAGAGGCATCCGTAGTGATAGTGAAAGGAGCGGAGGGGCGGGGTAGCTACAGGATTGGTTCTTGGAGGAAATGCTATTTGAGATCATGGAAGGCCTGTTGGCAAGCAGTGGACCAAAGCCAGGGGGTGTTCTTTTTGGTAAGGTCAATGAGGGGGCGAGCAAGGGTAGAGTAGTTGGAGATAAAGCAGTGGTAGAAGTTGGCAAAACTGAGGAATAAGCAGACATCGCGAAGTTTGAGTGGCGTGGGCCAGTCGGCAATCCCGGCAAGTTTGATTGGGTCCATGGCAATGTGACCAGGTTGGAGTACAAGGCTGAGGTAGTTGATTGTCATGACGTCAAAGGCGCATTTAGACAGTTTGAGTGGGAGATCGAGTTCGTGACATCGAGTGAGGAAGGCAGTGGTACGAGCTGTATGTGTTACGGGGTCGGGAGACCCAATGAGTATGTCATCCATATAGATGGACAGACCGGCGAGTCCGCGGAAGAATCCATTCATGGCATGCTGAAAGGTAGATGGAGAGTAGATGAGGCCGAAAAGCATGACCATGGGAGCAAAAAGGCCACAGTGAGTAACAAAGGTGGCAAGACTATGAGAGTCAAGTAAGGCCCCTGGGGCAAGTCCTTTGGCCATTGGGATGCGGGTGAATCCAGTGCTGACATCGAACTTTGAGAAGATGACATTTCAGGATTGAGAGTCGATGATATCATTGATAAGTGGGAGGGGGTAGACGTTCTTGATCATATGGGAATTGACATGTCGGTAGTCAATACAAAGGCAGAGTTCTCCTTTTTCTTTTTTGCTGACAAAGAAACAAGGGGATCCTTGAGGGGAGGTGGAGGGTATAATTTTGCTGGTCCGGAGATTGTCGTCAATGAAGGCGTCTAGCATCAGGCGTTCTTCGGGCGTTAAAGAATAGAGTTTACCAACTTTAGGAACGAATTCAGCGTTTACTATGATGGAGTGGGACGGGGTGTTAGCAGGGGGAAGTCGATCAGAAAATTCTTTTGTAAAAAGGTCACAGAACTCCTCGTAGGCTGGCGGTAAGAGTACCATAGCTGCCTGGGGTGCATTTAGGGCCAGTTTGGTAGAGGTGGTGATTAGTTGGACGTCGTGCGATGCATGGTGGGAACGAAGGGCACGGTCAATGAAATTGGATGGACTTTCAGTGCCAAGGTAGTGATGAAGATGGGTGTGGATGGGGGGAGGAGGGGGTACAGATGGCAAGGTGAGAGTCCCATTGCGCCAGTCAATAATGGGATTGGTGTTATTTAACCAAGGACAACCCAAGATGATGCGTTTCTTCGCACAATTGATGAGAAAAAAGGGGATGGAGTAGGTGTGGACGCTAATGGTAGTATCAAGGTTAATAGAGTAATGTGCTCCATCTTTCAGTGGGTTGTTTAGGTTGTTGACTGCGAGGGGAGTTTTTAGGGGGACAATAGGGAGTCGTAGATGTTGGGCGTAAGCGAGGTTGAAGCAGTTGATGTCAGCTCTGCTATCAATGAGGGCATGATGGACAGTGTTTGAGGCGATTGTGAACCTAAGGGGCAAGGTAGTATTTGATGATATACATACACGATCAGGGGTAGTTACAGAGGATACATGAGCCATACAGGTATCCTGAATCAAAAATCCACAAGAGGTGTGTCAGGTGGGGGGGGTTCTGTAGATAGCACAGCAACCCGGGGATGCGGTTGGACGGGGAATTTCGGGCAACTACTGGACAGATGTCCTGGTTGTCGACAGTGGAAGCAGAGAGAGTTTTTGAAGCATCTTTCTCTCTCTTGTGGGGTTAGCTTGGCGATGGTCACTGCATTAACCGTAGGTCACTTGACTATCATTTTTGTCCCTGTAGAACGGAGGGCTCGTCCTTGTTTCCATCTTCCATGGAAGATAGCTGCGCGAGACATGTAATTGGCTAAGGTAGTGGGGGGGGTTTCCATTGCAAGGATTTGTTTGGCTAGTCCCTCATAGATTCCTTTTTCATAGAGGTGGATCAAGGTGTTTTCAGCAGTGATGCCAGTGAGGGCGGCTTTATTGGTGAACGTGTTGTTATATGTAAGGAGCCCATCTTCTTCATGCCCGGCCATCTGGTGGTCCAACCAATGGTAAGCAGCTTGGGCTGCGTTAGCTGGTTTGAAAGTGGTTCGAATGAGAGCGATGAATGCGACGTAGGTATCATACGCTGGAGGGGAGCATGCGTTGGCGGTGTGGCAGTACTCCGTAGCCCACGGTCCGGCGGTGGTATTTCCTTTGGTGGTTATGTCAACGGGTTTGTCTTTCATAAAAGAGAGAGCGAATCTGACTTTAGTTTTGTCTGTCGTGTAAATGTGGTCATTGAGGAATAGATATCCGTTAACTTCCCTGAGCCAAGTTTCTATGCAGGCTGCGTCGCCATAGAAATCACTAGGACGGCCAACTTTATATTCCGGGAGTGCGGGGGCTGCCATTAAGGCAGAGGTATGGGAGCGGGGGGACCTGGGGGACCAGCTGGTTGGCTGGGAGTGGGGGGACCAGGGGGACCAGCTGGTTGGCCAGGAGCGGGGGAAGCAGGGGGACTGGCTAGTTGACCGGGAGCCGGGGAGGTTGCAGTGGTTTTGATTTCTCAAGGGGTGGGTTTTGGAAATACTTTTGAGACTGTAGTGGACAGGGGGGAAGACTTTTTTTCAATCGGGGCTGTGAAGGGAACCAAGGTGGAGGCTACGGATCCTTGTCTGGAGAACGGGGAGCGAGTGGTTGGTCGAAGTTGGGGTAAAAGGGGTTCTTCTGGTGCTGGGGTTAATTCTGGAGTTTCGTCGAGGTCACTGAGGGGGGATTCTGGGTCAGGGGCATCTGTCCTGGTAGTAGTTTCGAAGGTGGAAGACAGGGTATTTAGTCAAGAGGGGGTGGTCTATACAAGGATAGCTGTTCAAAGATGATCTTAGTCTTTTGTTACGACTGCTTGCAGTCGATCAGACTTTTGGTGGACATGGTTTTGTTTGGACAAGAGTCCAACAGTGGGTACAAGGGGGGTTGGGATGAAGTGACTTTGCTGAGTACACCTTCGGTGATGACCAACAGACGGTGTGAACCAGTACTGTTGCTGGGACGAGGACAGGCCGCGCATAAGCCGGCGTAGAGATATAACAAGATAGCTTGGCAGACTGATCCATCGTGGCAAGGGGTCATTCACGGGGACAACACGATAGTGACTGAGGACGAAAGGTGGAGGAACACTCGAGAGAGTGGATCGAAAGTAGATACTTGATTTGAAAGTAAGACTAAGATACGGTACAAAGGCGCAGTTTCGTAGGTTATATACTATGAGGGATGGTCCATGCGAGGGGGGGTGAGTAAGCAGTGGCTGACAGAGCCACCATGCTGACTATTGGGGTGTTACTAAGTAGCTACATTAGCAACGTAAAGAGGTCATGTTGGATGACAGTAACTATGGATAAGTAGTCCGTTCGCAGAGTCCTACAGGCGAGGCTACAAGGATTCGTAAGGGATGAGATGAAAGTCGAGATAAGAGGTAAAGAAAAACAGGAAATGTAACAGGAATCCTCACTGGCATTATTTGCCATTTGATTCACTATAGCTCTAGCACTCCTATTATTTTGGACTATCATGTCCAAGAGTCTATGGCTCTTCTCCAATTCTCCAGGGTTTGTGAGCAATTTGGCATGTTCTTTCTATTGGACTTTAATCTGAAATGATCCCCACTTCTTCCTGCTGTCCAACAATATGATGATGCAGAGATACTCAAGCTGATGGAGACAAAGTTGAAGAAGAAAGAGGGACGCTCCACTAGACCCAACACATCTTGTGATGATTCTGAACAGTTTCCTATCGGACATATGCCTACTTGGACCTAGCTAGTCAAAGCTATTCATAATCAGCCATGGCTAATTATGTGATCCTGGTTGGGTGATGTATCCTCTTTGGAGCCAGTTGTAGGCAAGCTGTTTGTCCAGTTTACCTGCCAACTCTGGATTCAGTTAGACAAGGCCTGGCTCAAAGATCCAGAACATAGACCAGAGCCCATATCCCTTTAGGACACTATTGAGGCCTGGACCTTGAATACCACTTTCAAAACTCTACGTGCTTGTATATTCAAGGCTTGCAATGCAGACATACTTGGAAGCACAGGAGCTGGTCATCGGCAGCTTAGCTTTGCAGAGAGAATGAATACTTTCTTTCCAGATTTCAATTAGAACTTGAAGCTGAAGAATAATTCTCCTTGGAGTATCTTTTGGACAAAGCCAGGATATATCTGGAAATACCATCAGTTGATAAAAGGCTACTCTCTGACTGATTTGTTCCAACTCAATGATCAACTTGGGAAGATATTTTCATTGCTTCACACATTGCCAGATGCTGCCAAAGGGAGTTCCAAAATGCCTGGAAAGACTTGGAGATCAGAGGAAGAAAAAATGGTATTGGTGGCCAATCCAAAGTTCTATAAGATTGAAGGATTGTCTACAGAGAACAAGGAAAAACAGGCTAGGAAGAAGGTATCTCATGTGGTGAAGCCAAGGATGCAGTTGCAAACAAATTTGATGGAGCATGCAGAATATGATGATCTACTTGCAAGCAAGGCAATAGTGAATGAGAGACAAAAGCTGGTAGAAGCAAGGAAGCAAAAATCAACAAAGTCCAAGAATGCATGGAAGCCTCCAAT
>JBBPSN010000720.1:0-11369 GCA_038093615.1 Austroboletus olivaceoglutinosus | reverse complement strand
CTCTATCTACTCTTCACAACTGCAAATGGTCCTGGTCTCATCTACTGGGATAGGATGGTCAGGCACAGTGAGAAAAATGAATGTCATCTTTACTGTGGCATTCTTGGACAGCGAAAACACCATGGTACACACTATTATCCAGTCCTATTATGTCCGTCAGACCATGCCATTAATGGCAGTGACCATCCAGATATTGATGTTTTTGAGCTTCCTCTTGGAGGGTCTGCTGATTACGGTAAGAATCTTGAGAAGATTGTATCTGTTTTGAATCAAACTCAATGAGATAAGATGAAAACTGAAACTGGTCTCACAAAGGCTCCTCTGATTCTTGGGCTCAATCCTAAGCATTCTTTGGGAGTACCACTTTCGATCATGACAGATACTATGCACCTTGCTGGCAACCTCTCCAACCTTCTTATCTCCCTTTGGCATATAACTATTGATGTCAGCACAAATAATGACTGTACTACATGGGACTGGGCTATGCTCAGAGATAAAGATATCTGGATTTCACATGGAAAGGATATCGAGAGTGCTGGTCACCATCTTCCTGGATCATATGACCGCAAACCCCATAATATTGCTAAGAAAATCAATACACAATACAAGACTTGGGAATTCCAGTTGTATACATTTGGTGTCACTCCTGCCCTTCTATATGGCATCCTTCCACTCAAGTATTGGGCCCATTATTGCATGCTTGTTCGTGGTTTCCAGATTACGTGCCAGCACTCAATTACCCAACAACAGCTCATTAATGCACATATTCTCTTGTGCACCTGGCAGCGTGATTTTGAACAAATTTATTATTAGCGCAAGGAATCCCGGATTCATTTTGTCCATCCAGCAATCCACCAAGTCACACATCTCATCACTGAGGCTGTCCAAAAGGGTTTCTATGATGCCCAAGCTTGATGCTGCTCCAAAGGGCCTTCCATATGGAGCCCAAGATCTTGGTGATGGTTATGTACTCCTTCAGAAGCATTCAAGATATCTGACCCTGCCTGACGATAATGTTGCTTGCCATATTTCTGCCATTCTACCACTAGGCCAGCCAATGCCTCATATTCAAAAGTGGTCATGATTATTGCTATCTAATGGACAAGTTGCATGTTCCCTATGGAGAGAAGTACTCAAAGCTCCTGAGCAGTTGTGCATTTCATGTAATGTTAAGGTATGTCCCAATCACTTTAGTACTACTGCTATTTATTCACTCTTTAGTTTTTGTTCAATGAGAACATACATTGTGGGGAGGTTCAGTATTTTACACAGGTTACTACAAATATGCCAGATGGAGAATGGCTTTTCCATAACCTTACAGTTATAAAGCTATACTCTGAGCCAGATAGAAGGCTCCTTGAACTTTCTTTTCAGGTCGTTGCCATATCTAAACTTTCAAATGATATTATCATTACCAATGTGAAAAATATTTGCAGTGTTGTTGCCATAATACCAAAGAAGCTCACACTACCAGGATCAGAACAAGAGGATGAGTACTTTTGCATGATAGAAAAACCAGGCTTGGATATTTCAGACCTTGGCATATCTTACAGTATATGTACAGCACATGATGACAATGACAATGGCAATGAAATGATGTAGAATAACAATTTTAATATATGTGAAGCACTATACTACAAGTCACAAACCAGACAATACGAGCCCAATTTTGTTTGATCTTATCAAATATCGCCTTTCATTTGATGCTCATATAAGCTTCAATTTCTGAGTGGTCAAATAGATACACAAAAAGGCTTGTCTTTGGATATATGGATGATCGGAGGTTCTTTGATAATACTATGGCCCTGGATGATATGATATGATTTTTTTAGTAATCAAATAGATGCTGGCAGATGCCATATCAGAGATTGTAATTTACATCTTTGCATTGTGTTGTGTCAATCTTATCTTTCCACCTCTTTCTCATCATACCACCATACATTATACTCCTAAGTTATACAGATGAACTCATCAGGAACTTACAACTTCAGTTTGTTTAATACCAATACTGCATCAGCTAACAGCACAATGTTTAGACCCCATCTACCTTCATTCTTGTTGTCAGGGACAGCTATGCCATTTCAGGAGACTGATCTGAGTATATTTGGCCCTTTGATAAACCAGCAAAATGGATATAATACATTTTCCCAGGTGAGTTTTTTTTAGTACATGATTTTCTCATCATTGTATTTTCAGGCTGCATATACACAGGATACTGCAAATACTCAGCAAGTTAATGCTCTTTGAGAATGCTGCAGTTATTTGGAAGCCCAGTTAGGCAAGGTTACATTGGAATGAGATACTGTAAAGTAAGTACAGTGCTATTCAAGTGGAAATTTAACTATTGATATCCCTTGTTGGTAGGTTACTTTATGATCAGCTAACCATATCACTTCAAGGTCAAGTCACATCAGCAGACCAGCATGCTGATAACCCACCCTCTCCAAGTGCTTACCCAAAATTATGCTTTTGGACGCAAATGTGATATAATACTTGATCCAACTCCCCCGAAGCACATACCGAGGCAAATTGGAAGCTCGCTTATCTTAAGGATGTGAATGGCATTATGGTATCCAAGAATTCCATCAAGGTGATTAGGAAGGAGATACATGCTAGTTGGATTGAATTGGTCAAGAAAGGGCTGGTGCTGAAGTCATGGAGCAAGATATGCACCTTTGCACAAGACTTTTACCATACTATGCTAGAGAAGTCCTTCCCTATTTTCAAGCTCACTCACAAGTGTTGGAAGTTGGATTATCTCTGTGCTACTGACTATCCTGGTTGAATCTGGAACAATGTTGATAAGAATGGAAGATGGCTTGTAGGTGTTGGTAACCAAGCACTGAAAAATAAAGAGGATGCCGGCCAGGAGATCATTTTTATTGGCAGTAGGAAATGGAAGGCGAAGCAGTCTGCACCTGACCCAGAAAGAGCTCAGAAGAAGGTTAAAGGTAATGCACTTCATTTTCATTCCAATGGGCTAACATAGCTGTCTACTATGTAGTTGATACCAGCTTGTTGGATGTGTTGCCACTCAGTCTATTCAGTGATGATACTACTGGTTTGACTGCCATGTCAGTCTCTGTGTCCACTTCTGTTCCTTACTCCTTATCTGTGCCAGTCTCTTTATGTGCATCTCTGGTCCCTGGTTCCTCTTCAGCTGGAGCTCATTTAGCGTCCATGTCCAAGTCCAAGTTGGAATTCGATTCAATTGACATTATCATTTCTGAGTTTGTGCTATTATCTATGGCACCAGCAGCTTCTACTCCATTTGACTCTGGACTTCATATGACCAATAGAATGGACACTAATATACCGGCTCCAATTGTTCATCAAACTCAATGTCAGCCTGATGGAGCCATTGTTGTCATCACAAACCCAATGTATGTAAAGCCTGTTCCCAAAACTGCCAAACTAACATGTGCACTGCTAGTGCTATGCTGTCAAAGTCTATTCTTAAACTCAAGACCCTAACCCTGCTGGCCCATCCTGTACCCCCAGCAGTAGGAACAGATGATACCAATATGGCTAACCTAAAGGATGTGGACATACCAATAGCCTGGGCAGCTCCAAGTCAGACACCATATCAGGAGGGTATTACTGACTCAGAGCATGGAGCACCAAATGTTGTCACAAACTCAGTGTAAGTAAAGCCCATTTCCAAAACTAATAAGCTAATATGTGCGCTAGTGCTATACCCTCGAAGACCGGCCTCAAATTCAAGCTTCCAGCAACTTGTTCTGTGCCCCTAGCAGCAGTGGCAAAGGACCAGGTGGAGAATGGAAAGGACAGCAGCACCAACACCCCATCAAAGAATACTACTGATAACTCTAACATTGACATACCCGATGCAGGAACGTCCAAAGTTGTTATGTTTTCTTTATTCTCTTTGTTCACTGTCCATTTTCTCCTACTCTACGACCTCTTGTAGCCTCGCCAGTTGAACTCTGCAGACAGACTACCTACTTACTGATTGTTGCCATCCAATACAGCTTCCTTATGTCACTAATGTAGTCACTTAGTGATTTCCCAATAGTTAGCAGGCGGCTCAGTCAGCCACCTCTTACTCATCCCCATCTCATTGCACGGACCATTCTCCGTAGTATTTAAACTATGGCCACCTACCTTGTCAAGTATCTTAGTCTTACTTTCAAATCAAGTATTCACTTCCGATCCACTTGTCAAAGTGCCCCCTCCCCCTGGTCTTTATTCCTTGCCCCACTACCTTGAGTGGATGCTCCCTTGTCACAATGGATTTGCCTGCCAAGTGGTCTTGTTATCCCTTTCAGCCGGCTTTTGCGCGGCCTGTCCTCACTCCCATCATAGTACTAGTTTATACCATCTGTTGGATGTCGTTATCGCAGGTACACTCGGCAAAGTGGCCTTGCACCAAACCCACTTGTACTCATTGTTGGATGTCGGTTCAAACGACACCTCGCCCACCGAAAGTCAACCCAACCACTAGTGGTCATAACAAAAGACTAAGATCTACCTTGAACAGCTACCCTTGTGTAGACCACCCCCTCCTTGTTAAACACCCTGTCTTCCACCTTTGAAACTACTTTGGGGAAAGAAGAAGAACCTGACCCGGAATCCCCCCTCACTGATCTCGAGGAAATTCCAGAACACCAATCCGGTCCGTCCATACCAAAGAGACTACAACCAACAACCTGGCCCCCTTTTTCCCATCAAGGATTAGTGGCCTTGATGTCGGTTCCATTTACCACCGCCTTCTTACCAACCAAAAAGGCCTCTCCTCTAGTTGCCCATACCCCTGGTCTTCCAACCAGTGCCCCTGTCCCCACTCTTCCAGCCAGTGCTCCTACCCCCAGTCTTCCAGCCAATACCCCTGCCCCTGCTCCCCTAGCCCCCGGTCTACCAGCTGGTGCCCCTGCCCCTGCTCCCCCAACCCCTGGTCTTCTAGCCAGTGCCCCTGCCCCTGCTCCCCCAACCCCTGGTCTTCTAGCCAGTGCCCCTGCCCCTGCTCCCCCAGCCCTTGGTCCACCCGGCAGCCCTCCTCCTTTCCCCATGGCATCTCCGACCATCCCTGAATACAAAGTCAGCCACCCCAGTGACTTCTACAGTGATGCCAGCTGAGTAGAAACTTGGCTTGGTGAAGTCAACAGGTACCTCTTCCTTAACGACCACATTTATACCACCAACAAAACCAAAGTCGGCTTTGCCCTATCATTCATGAAAGACAAACCCGTTGACGTCACTGCTAAAGGAAATACAACCGCAGGTCCTTGGGCCACGGAATACCACTGCACTGCCAACACCAGATCCACCCCAGCATATGACACCTACGTCATTTTCATCACCCTTGTCCACATCACCTTCAAACCAGCAGATACGGCCCAGGCGGTGTACCACTGGCTAGACAACCACAAAGCTGAACATGAAGAAGATGGACTTTTAATGTATAATAACACATTCACTAGCCAAGCTGCCCTCGCCGGGGTCACCACAGAGCTTACCCTGGTCCATCTCTATGAAAAAGGAATCTATGAAGGGCTGGCACGCCAGATCATTTCTATGGAAACCCCCCCAATCACGCTCGCCAGATACATGGCCCGGGAAACCGACTTTCATGGAAAATGGAAATGGGGATGAATCCTCCATCCCCCCAAGAAAATCGTTCAATGATCGACCACCCTGACAGTCAATGCTATCACCATAACCAAGCTCACTCCACAAGAAAAAGAGCAATGCATATGCAACTCGCTCTGTTTCCGTTGTCGACAGCCAGGACATGGGTCCACTAACTGCCCCCAATTTCCCTCCAAAACCCGCCCTTGCATCGCCACACTGATTGTGGAACCTGTCACCCTCAAAACACCATTAGTGGATTTTTTATCCAGGATACCTGTACAGCTCACGTATCCTCTGTAACTACTTCCAATCATATATGTATCACCAAAAATACTACCATCCCCCTTTGCTCCACGATTGTTCCGAACGCCATCCACCACGCCCTAGTCAATAGCGGTGCAGACATCAACTGCTTTGACTTGTCTTACACTCAACAGCTCCATCTCCCTCTTACCCTTCTGCAAACCCCCCTTGCAGTTAGCAACCTTAACCACCCACTTAAACAAGGAGCACGCTACTCCATCACACTCGACACCACCATAGGTTCTCAGACTTATTCCATCCCTTTCTTCCTCATTGATTGCAGAAAAAAATGTATTATCCTCAGACATCCTTGGTTGGATGATGCCAACCCCATCATTGATTGGCGCAACAGGACTATGTCCCTTCCTCCGATCCCACCCCCACCCTTGATGCGCTCTCACCTCCATCAGTTCCTCACAACCGAAAGCCCTGTGAACCGTGACGTCTGCCTTGTCACTACATCAACAAAACTTGCCCAAGAAGCCCCCCCAAAACCCCCGGTTGTACTGCCGGCTGAATATGAACAATACTGTGACCTTTTTACTAAAGAGTCTTCCAATCGTCTCCCACCCCTTGGAACGCCTTCACACTCCATAGTCGTTAACAACGCATTCATTCCTAAAGTTGGAAAGCTCTATTCCCTCACCCCCAATGAGTGGAATGCACTGGATGTCTTTATTAATGATAACCTCCGTACAGGCAAAATCATATCCTCTGCCTCCCTGCAAGGGTCTCCCTGCTTCTTTGTCAATAAAAAGGAAAAGGGCAACCTATACCTTTGTATTGACTACTGACATGTCAATGCTCACACAATCAAAGACACTTACCCCCTTCCCTGTATTGACAATATCATCGACTCCCATGCAGCCAATGTCATCTTTTCAAAGTTCAACGTCAGCGCAGGATTTACTCGCATCCCAATGGCTAGCAATCCCGCCTTTGGTCCCACCTTGGACTCGCAAAGCTTGTCTGCTTTCATCACCCATCAAGGGCTCTTTGCTCCCACTGTCATGCTCTTCAGTCTTGTCAACTCACCCCCCACTTTTCAGCGTGCCATGACCGGCTTCTTCTGTGGCCTCAAAGGTCTGTTCATCTACATGGATGACATCCTCATCAGTTCACCCAACTCCGTTACACACACCACTCAAACACACACCTTTCTCTCCTGATGCCATGACCTCAATTTACCTTTAAAATTATCCAAATGTGCCTTCAATGTCACCAGCATCAAATACCTTGGGCTTATCCTCCAACCTGGACATATTGCTATGGATCCCATCAAACTTGCAGGCATCGCCAACTGGCCCACCCCAGTCAAACTACGTGACGTTCGCTCCTTCCTTGGCTTTGCAAACTTTTACTGAAAATTCATCGCAAACTACTCAAGTATAGCCCACTCCCTCATCAACCTGACCAAGAAATCCACTCCTTGGTCCTGGACACCCGCTTGCCAACTAGCCTTTGACAACCTTAAGGAACGGTTCCTGCAAAAACCCATCCTCCAACTCCCTCATCCTTCCGCCCCCTTTGCCATCACCACCGATGCCTCCCTCCACACCACTGGTGGCATCCTCCTCCAGGCCAACGCCAATGGTGATTGGCTCCCATGTGCCTACCTCTCTCATGCCCTCTCTCCTGCTAAGCGGAACTACCACATCTACAACCACAAACTAACTGCTGTCCTCTCAGCGCTTGCTGCTTGGCAACATCATCTCCTCGGCTCTCCCTTCCCAGTCATGGTCTTCACTGACCATGCCAGCCTCGCCTATTTTCGCTCTCCTCAGAAGCTAAACCGCCGCCAAGCCCGTGCCCTCATTACTCTCTCTGAATATGACTTACGGTTCATCCATGTCCCTGGACATTTTCTCTCCGGTCTGAATGCCCTCTCTCGCCATCCCAACCACCTCCCCACCCATGACCTTGACAACGAGGATGTTACCTTGTTACCACCCGACTTATTCGTCAACCTTATCGATGTCACCCTTCATGATTGCCTGGCCATGTCTAGCACGGCTGACCCACTTGTTCTTACCACCCTCCAAGCCCTCAATGGCTCTATCCCCCCCCAATTCCGTTCTCGGCTCTCTGACTGGTCTTATGCTGGAGGAGTCTTGGCTTTCCAAGGTTGAGCCTATGTTCCTCCCGATCTTCAGCACTCTATCCTGCAATGCTCCCATGACCACCCGTTGGCTGCCCACCCCGGCGTCCTAAAAACCCACCACCTTGTCTCTTCCTCCTTTTGGTGGCCCGGTCTCTCCTCCTTCATTCACCGCTACGTTGCTGGATGTGCCTCCTGTCAACAGAACAAAGTCATTATGCACCCCTCCTGTCCCCCTTTCCTCTCCATACCCTCTTCCTCCAGCCCCTACCCCTTTGCCCAACTTTCCTATGACCTCATTACCAGCCTTCCCCCCGCCAGCTCTTCTTCCTTCAACAGCATCCTGGTCGTGGTCGACCATGGTCTAACAAAGGGGGTGGTTCTCTGCCCTACCAAATCCACAGTTACTGCCAAAGGGATTGCTACTCTTTTTTTCCACAATATCTACCAGCATTTTGGCCTTTACAAGAAACTTATCTTTGACTGAAGACCATAGTTCGCTTCTGCTTTCGCCAAAGAACTGGGCTGCCTCCTCCACTATGATGTCTCGCTCTCAACCGCCTTCCACCCTCAGACTGACAAACAATCGGAACGAGTCATTCAAGAGCTCGAAGTCAATCTCCGCACCCTATGTGGAAACAACCCCCTTACTTGGCTAGAATACATTCCCCATGCCGAATTTGTACACAATCACTGCCTCCACTCTGTCACCAGCAAATCCCCCTTCTCGCTCCAAATGGGTTATGAATCCTTGGCACTCCCATCCGTCCTCCCCACATCCAACCTCCCAGCTGTGGAAGACCAATTATGAAACCTTACGGTAGCTCATAATGAAGCCCTTGCTGCCCATGACCTAGCTTGGCAAACCATGGCCTCATGTTCCTGGCAGTCCCACACCACCTTTCAGTTAAGAGACAAAGTTTGGTTAGATGCCCAGAACCTCCAATGCCATATTCCCACCACCAAGCTCGCCCCCAAGCAAGAAGGCCCCTTTGAGATAGTCAAGATCCTCAACAAAGCCGCTTATGAACTACGACTCCCACGAAGTTGATCAACTTCTATGCCACCAGGGAACTCATGCCCATTGCCAATTCCTTGTTCGGTGGAAGGGATATACGCCAGAGGAAGACTCCTGGGAACCCGAATCCAATCTGGGAAACACCAAGGACATCCTCAACACTTATAAAAGGCTCCAACCTAAAGTGTTCAAAAGGAAATAAAACCTCCCCCACTCATCGTCATTTCGTCCAATATCCCTCCCAAGTACCCTCACCCCTACTACAACCCCTACATCTCCTATGTAACATTCGACAACTTCCTCACTTTCATTCCCTACACCGCCCACATCTACTACAACCACCCTTATGCAGCCTACTGCCAGTGATGTATCCAGCTGACAAACACATTTGCCCTTCTTCCAAACTCTCAAACCAACATACCCCCTCACCCATCTACCGATGGAACCATCAGACACAGGAGAACGACCTCATCTGCCACTCCTGCCCCCCAATGCTCTCCTGCCAAAAATCCTATCTAGGCTCTGAGAACCCCCTGATCAAGCTCGACTCCTACTCAGATCCTAATGACCATTTCTGTCCGCCAGAAGCTCTTTCCCTGCTAGACACTCCTGCCCCTCCCCCCCACATGATCGAAAGTTGACAAGACGCCTTCCTAATCTTCACTGCCAATGACTTGTCGCATCTGGCAAATGTGACCACCTGACAGTGAAGTGGTCGAGACTGGGACAGCCACTCCCCTTTCACCTGGATCATCAATCCTCACACCATGACCAATGATGACCTCTCCTTCATTGTCACCGCATTACGAAACCTGAGAATGGTGGAGGCGATTGAGGCCAATATCATGAAAGGGTCTGTGCTTTGGCACCTCTATATCGCCTTCCTCGCCACCTCTCACTCTAACATCATCACCCAAGCCCCCTCTTGGGATCTTGCCCCCACTCTTACCATGGTGGCTATCAACTGAGTGACATGCCAGACGCAGCTGGCCCTCCTAGCTGCCATGCATGAACTAGGCATGACCTACACCCTTCGCTTGATCCACATTGCCCTCATCCACCAAAACTACTTCAAAACCGGGTATTACGTTGCCCCCTCATATGGCTGAGGAACTCACTCTCCTGTCAACATCCCCTCACTGAGCAATGAAGACCTCGACTTATTCGAAAAAGTCGACTGGGATGCCCCGAGAACCCTCCAAACTCTAAACAACGCCCTCCCCAGACCCTGACACTACTGTCTCACATGCAATCTCCTTGGCCACAGTCGCCATGACTGTCGTGCATACTGGTGTCCGTGGTGCAACAGACTTGCCCCTGGTCACCCCCCCCAGGTCTGCCCCCGCTGAGTCCCACTCATGACCACCACCTCCACCGCCACTCCACCTCTCGTTCACACTGAACCCCTGACCATTATCACCCTTGACCTCCCTTCGTGGGCCTCCACTCGTCACAATAAGCAAACGCAGTACCAATCCGCTTGAACCCATGGTCCACCATGATGACAACCGCCCATCACCACTCCCCTTTCCCAAGCCCTCTTAGATCTTCTCGATAACTCCCCTGACCCCATACCATCTATATCGTACCCCAATCCCGGTGACCCCGACGGCTTTGACAACCTTGATGGAGTGGGGTATATCAGGTAAAGCTCCTCAAAGGGTTTTGGAGAGTAGCACCGGGGTATTGTTACGTTTTCTTTATTCTCTTTGTTCACTGTCCATTTTCTCCTACTCTACAACCTCTTGTAGCCTCGCCAGTTGGACTCTGTGGACAGACTACCTACCTACTGATTGTTGCCATCCAACATGGCTTCCTTATGTCACTAACGTAGTCACTTAGTGATTCCCCGATAGTCACCAAGTGGCTCAGTCAGCCACCTCTTACTCATTCCCATCTCATTGCACGGACCATTCTCCGTAGTATTTAAACTACGGCCACCTACCTTGTCAAGTATCTTAGTCTTACTTTCAAATCAAGTATTCACTTCTGATCCACTTGTCAAAGTGCCCCCTCCCCCTGGTCTTTATTCCTTGCCCCACTACCTTGAGTGGATGCTCCCTTGTCACAATGGATTTGCCTGCCAAGTGGTCTTGTTATCCCTTTCAGCCGGCTTATGCGCGGCCTGTCCTCACTCCCATCATAGTACTAGTTTATACCATCTGTTGGATGTCATTATTGCAGGCACACTTGGCAAAGTGGCCTTGCACCAAACCCACTCGTACTCATTGTTGGATGTCAGTTCAAATGACACCTCACCCACCAAAAGTCAACCCGACCACTAGCGGTCATAACAAAAGTGACCAAGATGGCTGGCAAATGTAAGCAAAGTACTCAGAAACCCCATGCCCCAAAGAA
>JBBPSN010000716.1:0-11423 GCA_038093615.1 Austroboletus olivaceoglutinosus | reverse complement strand
CCGACACAAGCTGCTCATCAAAGCATGGTGCAATTTCGGCGTCGAGCGCCATATGTTCATCCGAGGAAGCTGGCTCAAAGGAGTACCGAGACGGACGGGTGGTAAACCCAAACACAAAGTTGATCGCGCCGAGTTTGAGACTGAGGACATATATGCCACGAAGTCCGCTCGTTCCCAAGGCCCATGTGGACATCTGAGAAGAGTTATGGCCGCCGTCGCAGCGAAGTGGTCTGACCGACAATGAAGGCACAGGTGTCGTCCGCACGAGGACTTGATAATGAAACATGACGCGACGCGCATCTCGGGTAAGTACGTAGATGCTGTAGACATCACCAGACGAGGAGCGATTGCAATATACGCGGGAGAGAGACAACAATGTTGTTGTGGGGAATTCCAGGCCTTCCGGTATATGCTGGAGAACGGGAAGGTGTCGGTGTTGTTCGTTTCTAAGTTCCGGTTTCAAAAGTTGAAAGGGGATGGGATAGGCATCGATGGTCCAGTTATTAAAACAGAGGATGTAGGGTCCACAGACCCGTAGAGCAAGCATATAATTCTCTGGTGGCTGAGAGGTGACTTGTAGTATGCACATGGCACTACGAGAACGAGTATATAATACTCACCACTCCGGTTACATCACGCAATAAAGAGACACTTGCTCGATTCCCCGTACGCCAATCCACGACTTCAATGATATTATCGCCATTGTCTGCCAATACAGCGAGATACGAATCTGCATCAATACTCCAGAGTGGTCTTGAATCCGTGTCGAATTGGGCCACGCGACAAAAGGATAACTCGGCGTCACCGTCCGTGTTTGCTCCGCCCGAGGCTAGGGAGAGGGAGAAAACGTGCGCTCTGAAGGATGAATCATATATCGGCCCAGCCTACACGTCACGACGAGATGACATACCTCGTTCCTTTGGAAAGTACGACATAGAGAACGGAGTGGTCGGTAGTCATGCCATAGGTGACGATATGCCGACCCATGAGCGCTAGACGTGCACAAGGAAAAGATGGGACTGCCGAAGACAGCTTCGTTACATCCCACACGAAAAGCACCGTCGCATCGTCCACGGAAAGAATGTAGCGTTCTGACAAAAAGGAAAGTTCAACCAGGGGACCTATTTGACGCGTTTGCCCGTTGGGGAAAATGCGGCGTTCGATATGTCCTCTGAACGTTGAAAACTGTTTTTCGGTTCTGGATGTTCTCACGAGGAGACGCTCCAATTGCCAAGTGCTCGACGCTTCGAACTCGCTTTTAGAGCAACCGAGAGTGTGTGTCTTGAGCATACGGGAGTACACGGCACACCATAAACTGCGCTCTCGAGTGAGCTCGAGAAAATGCCTGCATGTCTAAGGGTAAGCAAAGTCAACCACCAATTCCAAGGCGAGGCAGGGTTATGTATTGCCTTGCGCACGACAAGAATGTCTTCTGGGTCCATTGAACTAAGGATATAACGGTGCACATCCACCGGGAGATGACTGAAATCCGGCGCCATTGGCACGCTGGAATCTTGCACCATCGTAGTGGAAGAAGACGGACGCGGTACGGGAATCATCGACATCGCCCACTAGGCAACTTTATGGAAAGCCGACTTTGACTCGCAGCTCGGAATCGGTGCTCGGATGTCAGATTCACTTGGACTGTACTCGATGGCAGCAAAGCGAACGTTCCCGCCGCCCTACCAACCGACGGGCGACGAGGACATAGACAGACTCGCGTTTTTCCACATCCTGGAGAGACTCAAGGTACCCACGAACACCCCGTTTCGCATAGATACTCACCCCCGCAACAGACACAAAAGCGCACGGGGTGGACCGAGTCCAAAGTAAGTCGAGGAACGACGATCCGAGCATGACTGATATTGTACTCAGGTTCCGAACCCAGAGAGGTAAGATCCTGATTCATCTGAACGCGCTTCGTTTTTCATTTTTGATCGCAGCATCTCGGACCACATGTACCGGATGGCGGTGTTGGCCATGTGTACGTCCGATACGACGCTCGACGTGTCCAAGTTAGTCCTGCCCATGTCGGCATGCAAACCACTTGTCCGCTCGCTCACGATTATCCGTTATCCCGTAGGTGTGTGATGATGTGTGTCGTGCACGATCTCGCAGAGGCGCAAGGTGAGTGACTGCCGCATTTGCATCTTCTTTCTGCTTGCCAATGGGACACCATTTTACTTCCGTTCGGCCGTGGATTACAGTCGGGGACATCGCTCCCCACGAAGGGATCCCCAAAGAGGAGAAACGACGACTCGAGGCAGTATGTCTACGTCTCCACGTTACTGTAATCGATGGGTAATTTGTATCCTCTAACTCACACGCATATATGCACCCCGCCGTCGACAGGAGGCGATGCGGAGCTTTGTATATGACATGTTGCATGCAAGTCCAGCGGCGCTGCGCATAGAGGCCCTCTGGAAGGTTAGTTTCTGTCACCTTCTGTTCGCTGCGCTTCTGCACGTGTTACAGGAATACGAAGAAGGTTTGACAGCCGAGGCCAAGTTTGTCAAAGGCAAGTACGCGCGGATATACATACCTATGAGGCATCGCGCCCCTTTGATACACGTTATATGCTTACGTTCCAACGCCTTTTCTACTTTCAGATCTCGACAGGCTCGAGATGGCTCTCCAAGGTAACGTCCCGACTTGGTCTATTTCGAGTACGTCTCACAGGTTTACGTTTACGCCTTTTTCCTTTCCTCTGGCGTGTACCGCCTGGGTCTCGACGCTTTTCTTTGTCACACTCGCACCCTTATGTATCTACAAAGCACGCGAGTATGAAAAGGAACACAAACGCGACCGAGGGGATCTACAACGCTTTTTCGACGGCAGTTTCCCGTACTTGCGCCATCCCGAGGTTCGCCACTGGGGGGACACGTTGGCGTCGGAAAGGGAGAGCGATCGAAGCGTTGACGATGGTGTAGCATAAATATCCAGACGCAAGAGGGTAGAAAAGAGAAAGGTTGGCCCTCGAATTATCGTCATATCCTAGAGCCCTGGTAAAGTCTAACTGAGGTAGATGAATGCCATTTATCTGGCGAGAAGCTGTGAATCGAATAGCGGCTCCAAACGTTCAGATGCATACATACATACATACTGCTTCAAGGCCCGATAACAGGTATGTATGGGTACGTATGGGCAGTACCGAAACTCGGCATCAACGACTCGAGGTAGCGCATTCACGCCTTGAAAATCGAACGACGCATGCGATGGTTCCATTCCCATCAGAGGGATTTGTCGCTCCTTTTGGTTCGTTTTTTATTTGACAGCAGATTCCCCTGCCGTTTGCATCCCTCAGGTAAGTTATGTTCGCTGGGTGGGAACGCGTTGGCGTCGGTAGCCGCACGTCGACGTCAAGCATCGCGTTTTCTGCGCCAACGCTGTTGACGCCAAGAACTATCGAGGCAAAAAGGCGTGTGTCATTTCGGCGACAAGGTCCGTCGGAGCCGGCTCGGCAAGATAGCTCATACGAGACGCGACGATCCCGGTCAGATCTAAACCCCACGTCTTTCAAGTGAAAGGCTCGTGTGGGGAAAAAAAAGAAACGAAATCTATTCTTGTTTCAGTGCTTCTTCATCTTCAAACACTGCTGGTTCGTTTGTGGCCGCGAAATCACCTTTACGTGCACGTGGAAATGTACATATGCTCTGTGTTTCGTCATGTTGCATGCGTAGTGCAAACGATTTCAAAAATCCAAAAACCCTGCGGAGCGCGAAATGATGCGATATGTATGTGAAACGTGAGACGTGGTGGTACAAATTTAAAACGGAGAGCGAGCGAAACGAGGTTAACCTCGACGAAACGATTATGATGACGATGAAATTTGCTCATGATGCGTTGCAGGATCTGATAAAGGTGTTCACAAAAAAGGCAATGCCGGTGCGAAGAAAAAATATGCGCGTGTGCAAAGACGTGAGGCGGACCGGAGCACGGGCGAGAGAACCCACACGACTTGGGACCGAGCGTCGTTTTCTCGTCATGCCTGGGATACCTTTTCTTGTTCGAATGCGCGTTTCTCCTCCATCAGTGCGAGTATCTTGCGTGAGACTTTGCTTCGTTTACGGATCGCCGCGCCGTAGACGAAAAGTACCTGTCAACGCATATGCACCAAGTAAGTTTGGGTCGCGCGGACGCAAAAACGAAACTGACGAATGGAATAGGAATCATGACGACCGAGACGAGGGCAAACAACGTGTTGGCCCACTTGTACGTAAGATTGTCATACATGCGTTGCGTAAAAAGCGGGAAGATCGCTCCGAGAAGGTTTCCTATTCAAAAGCATGCATCGAAATCAAAGCGAGGTCGAACACGTCAGGTGGTGCACATGTCGGTGGAGGAGCGGCTAAGTACGTACGACACAAGCTCTGACCGGCTGATGCTGATGACGCATATGGCCCGTAACTTGGCATGCACAAAAAAGGTAATCTGCGTTGTGAGTCATGATGCTGTGACGAAGCGACGTACCAGTCAGCAAGGTAGACAAAGACGACTTGGTAAATGATGAATGTGCCAGTCATGAAGAGCTGTCAACGCTCGAATCAGGCTGCTATCAAGGGAAACAGAGGAGACTCACAGTCAGTCCGATCAGAGGTACGATCCAATGAATAGATGGTTTTGCAGTCCATGCGTAGATGAGCATGCCGGCTGGGAGCAGGATGGCGGCGGCGAGGGCAGAGTAGAGTCGTGCTTCCGGACCTTTGCTGATGACGTATTTTCTTATCGTCGTTTTAGCACTGCATGCTTCGGAAACCCAAGACAATAGAAATGTACTTGTATAACACTTCCTGGTACATGTTTACGAACCATCCGAGAATGCATCCAATGCTGTACGAGCGATTCAGTTAGCAGCCAAGGAAAGTGCGATGATACGGACTAGATACAGATGTATGCAGAGCCTCTCTGACCCATGTTAAAGCCATAGATAGACTCCAATTCTCCGGAAATCGAGCTGTGCGTTGTCAGAAGTGAGAATGACGCGCATATAACCACTCACTCGAGGAAACAAAACAAGACACCCCAGGTAAAACCGATCCAAAGCTTGGGTTGTATTGATCAGTCAGGAGGAACAAACACAAACGAGGACCTACACTATAACTCGAAACAATTGGTTCAGTCAAGAGCAAACCTTGGATCAGGCGTCAGCGTAGTTCGGGGCCTGGAAGTAAAACCTACTGATTGGACGAGTGATTGAGATCTTGATTAACCTAAAGAGGCCAGGTTTGGCTATTTCGGCCCTCGCCATGTAACGATCATCTTGCTTCATTTTTCTCATGTTGGACGCGAGATGCGTGAGAATTATATCGGCCCGTGTCTCTGTCAGAAATAATAGAACACTCAAAAAATAGATGCCGCTGACGCTAAATGGAGCAGTCCGTTGACAGTCGACCTAGAGCCACGTGGTCGACTTACAGGGCAGAGATCCACTGGATCCACCTCCAGCCTAGGTGATCGTTTGATGCGATCCAACCAGCGCATAGAGGCCCAAGACCGTTTGAACCCACCGCTGCGATCGCAAAGAGGGCCATGGGAATACCACGCCTAGAAGCGTGAGCGAGGTTCGAGATCATAATCAGGCATACTTACTCATCTGGCTTCCATATATCGGCGATCGTGCCTCCGACGAGGGTCGCACCCGTTGATCCGAACGCGCCACCCAAAAAGCGAGCGATGATCACTGTCTGTATGTTTGGTGCCCTATGAGGACGTGTTAATGGCGCGTTCGAGGATGGAGTACGTAGGGGAGAACACTTGCAGGGCAACCATGACGTGTGTAAGGGTGAAGAGGAACGTCGTGACGACATAGAGGCGGAAGCGGCCGAATTCTTCTGATAACGCGGAGGTGACGAGAGGGACGAGGCTGAAGCCGAGGGGGTACACGCTAAGGCCGACGGTGGCTAGAAATGTGGAGCAGTGAAGGTCGGCTGTCATGGATGGCAGGCCCATGGTGTACGACGAGATCGCAGCGGCTAGATAGGGGAATCGATATCAGCGGTGATAGAGACCGGCGCAAGAACCGACCGGTGATGCCTGTAAGGCCGCAGGCGGTGACCGTGATCCTCCACTTCTTGGCAGACGTAAAATTGACGGGATTTCGGGTATCTCCGTTCTGAAAGTCAACCTAGGTGGATGTCAGCGTCGACGACGGGCGAAGAAAAAAAAAGGTATACCCAGAGGGTCGCATCGGAGTCGTATATCGTGGAGGGCTCGGAGGGGATTTTGAAGGACATGGACGAGGACACGAGGGAAGGGTTGGGCTAATTTGGCGGAGCGAGGTCGGGCGTGATCATACTGTACCCGCGTGTTGGCAATGCCCCCGCTATATAATCGTGCGGGTCTTCATCCCCGCATTCTCGGACCGCATCGATCCAACTTCCGGTCGCATCAGCGAATCCGAGTCGTATCCAAGATCGGCCACAGAATTATTCGCCAATATTGAAGCCATACCACATTTGAACGCGGTTCTGTCCATCCGCCTTCGCTTGGTCCGTGTCGTGTCGCGTGTCGCCGGATTCCGCGGCCCGTGTGTGCGTGTTGTTTGCGTCTGTATGGCAACACCCTTGGAATTAAACACACCACAACAACGCCAGAACGTGCTCGTGTTCCGTGCTTCGTCGCAGACATGGAGCAGCTCTACGGCAGAACAAAGAACAACACGACAGACCTTTTCTCGGACCCCTCTCACCGCATGTCTCAGCGCCCGCTTGCCATAAAATCTGGCGAAGGCCTTGGTTTCCAAGACATCGGCTCCTCCTTGAACCCTCTCAAACCCGAGACGAAAATGTCCAAGGGCAAGTTCAAGCCCACGGCGACCCTCTCTGAAAAAACACGGAAAGCCGCTCCCCGCATATCGGAAAACGAGAGTGATGACGAACTCTTGTTATCATCTCAGAACTCCATGGGGGGCAGCCAGCCCTCGCCCTCGAAACGCACTGTAAAGGGCAAGAAACCAAACGCCTCTTTGGATGCAGAGGAAACGATATGCGTCAACGGTCGCGTTCTCGCTGCACATCCGGATTACAAGCCGTCATCCTTCAGAGCCGTGAAGGGGCTTCGGTTCAAAAAGAGCACCCCCTCTGGAGACGCTGTAACAGATGTATCGCCGCCACCTTCGCTTCCTTCCGACTCTCAGGAATTGTTCAAACCAATATCAGATGATGTTGATGTTCGACGTTCGCGGCAACAGCCCCCTGAGACATCATCTTCGCGGAGTCATAGGACTCCTAGCGAGACACGTGTCACTGTGCACTCTTCCACAGACGCAGCCCGACAAAACCCACCAAAACCTCGCCCACGGCCAAGCGTAGTCATAAATTCCAAACCCCCTAAGCGTCACAGCAGCCCAGAATCCACGCCGCGTCCTGCGGTGCCGAAGCGACGTGGCAAAACGCCCGAGCAATCTGCACATGCGGTTAGCAGACGACCTGTCATGGAACCCCCTTTCCCCTCACCCTTGCGTCGAGAACCACAAGAGTTCCCCATGTCACTGGAAGCAAAGGAGAACATCTCTGATAGTGCTTCCAGTGGTGACGTTTCCTCCACTAAAATGAAGAAGGCCAGTACATCATGCGTTGCGACCTCCATGCGTGGTCCCAAACCAATGTCCCTCCCTTCTCCATTGGAAACGAAACGGGTGTCCCGTGAATCAACATTCCCCAACCTGTCACCCCTGTCTTCGAAGGTTAAAGGTAAAGCACGCGCACGCTCTCCCGAGGAGCACGATCTCCCCTTGACAAATGTCGCGGGGAGGCCTGGCGGTCCCAAACCATTTCCCATGAGTTCGGAGATGCTTGTGGGTATCAAACCGCGGTCAAGATCGCCCAGCACTCCCAGTTCGAAGTCCGTCAAGCGTGTCTCATCCGATGATAGTGGCGCCGAACAAAGCCGTACTGCGAAAAAGCGCAAGGACTCGATTTCTAGGTACGCCTTCTTGACCCTATATCCTGCCCACATGAATCATCTTTCACCTAAGGGTGCTGGACATGCTCGACGAGCCTATGGAGGAGGATTCCAGTAAGCTGCCCACCTTCTGGGCCACATTTGCGTTTTGTTCTCATATGAAACACCGCATAAAGTCGACATGGGTCACGCTCGAGACCCTTCCAAATTATGTCCTTATTGCGACGAGGAGTTGCCTTCCCATCCTACGTCCTTTCTCCGACATTTGCTCACAATGGCGCGCAAGAAGTCGATTTCAGATCCACGTCCGAGAAATAGGCGTGGTCTGAAAGCACCATTGACGATTTACATATCTGTTTGTCAACGGCATCGCTTCGAGTCGCATCAGTTGCCCATTGCGGCCAAGAGAGGTTGGCCGAAGACAATCGACTTCACCAAGGTTCCCACTAGAGTCAGGAAGATGAAGGAGGAGTTGGAAGCCATAATCTTGGACAAGGACAATGTGAGCGATATCGAGGATATTGTTACCGACGGGAGGCCCAAAGGACCAAGGAGTAAGAGTGTCTTCTGGAAAGAAGTAATGAAAGAGGTAAAGAAGCAAGGCAGTCGTACCGTGGTCGGTGTCAAGGGCCAATACGCAAGCTTTGAAAAGGCGCAGCCCGGATAGTACGTCGTTTTCTTTATTCATCCCCACATCTGAGATGCCGACGGCATTGTAGCTATGGCGAGCAAGGCTCGGTCATCATCCATCAGACGCTTTTCGATCTCTTTCCGCCATCGACGTTCGACGCGTCACTCATTTCGCCGCTCGCACCTGCTGAATTCATTCAACGCATTCTCGTACCCGAAGCTGCCGTTCGTCTCATCGCACAAGATCTCCGCGTCGATATCGAGGACGCGACCGTGACCCTGCGCGAAAGCGCTCAATACGGCGTCGCCATGTTCCCCGACACGAGCGAGAGTAAACTCAAAGGCACTGGCGACGACGACGAAATGGGTGTCGCAGACCAAATCGTCATGGAGCGCGCCCGGGCCCGGCGCAAGGAGCTCGCAGAGGAAGAAAAAGTCGAAAACGAAATGATGGAAGAAGCACGCGCTGCACAGCGGGCCCTGGCGCGGGAACTTCGACGGGAGAAGGCACTGGAACGGGCGCAGCAGGCGAGGAAGACCAAGGTGCGTGCGGGGTGCCGGGTAGATGCCGATGAGGCGTCGGAGGCGTCGGAAGCGAGTGCGACGAACCGAGGAACGAAACAGCGGCAGTGGACAGACACATGCGGTGATTCGGAATCGGATGCCATGTCTGTGGATAGTTTGGCGAGCAGGCGGTCGTCGCGTATTACACGAAAGGGAACACGGCGAGGTGAGGACAAGGCATCCAGGTGGGCGGCGTCACATGCAAACGGTACGGACGACCACGTGACACACAAGGCCGGCAAATCAAAGGAGAAGAGCACCAACTCGGATGCACGTGTGGGCATGGAACCTGCTGCACTTCGCGAGAGGAAGAAATCACCGCCGTTTGGCGGGTTTGCATCGCTCGACAGTGACGGCGAGCAAGAAAGTACTCCTCGACCTGCCAGAGAACGAACGACCACCTCGAATGCACCCATATTGCCGCTGGAGATCGCGAGGAATCGGCCTGGTCCCGGTGCGAGGTGAGATCTCGAGACGTGCTCCCGCATCGATCCTCTTGGGACTTAGATTGTTGTCGTCTTTCAGCGCGCCTGGTACCCATGATAGTTGGGCCAAGAATCTGCGGACTCCCGTACCCGACGACTTGGAGGATTCAGATGCGAGTCACCGATCGCAGAGATTAGAGCGACCGAGGATAAAGAAGGGCAATCCTCGCGAGAGCAAGTGGCTATGGAGCAGCGGGTCCTCGTGTGCCTCACCTTCGAAGCCAAACAACCCCCTATAGACTATACCAGTTATAGTGTGTGCTTCGTGATTACGTTATTGATATGCCACTACTACAGTCGACTCCCTCTTATCCGATACCCATCGGTTTACCCTGTGGAGTATCGGGTATGAGAGAGTATCGGATGTGAGGCATGTGTATCGATGATTTTTTATGGTATACCATGCTATGTACCTTCAGGACCAATTTGCATGTAGATATGCTGATTACTTGCTGATTTCTACTCTTTATGAGCAAAGTATCCAGTCACTTTAGTTTCCTTCACACTTTGCATCTCCTTTGTGCATGTTGCCTGCCCAAATGAATCCAACATTACCTTGAATTTACACAACAACATCATCACCTGGAGAGCCTCTTTGCATGTGGGGGATGGCTCAGTGATCTTGTCATCATCATTGCTCACCTCCAACCCTAACAGCTCCCATTCCCTCTTCGCATCCAAGACTGCCTGGCAAATCTCTTTGTTGGTTGCATCAAAAATGTTGTGAGTTTCGTCAGCTGGATTGAGAAGCTTGTCAATTGACATCCAATTTTGGGTTTCATAATAACAAAAAGAAGGCAAAACAGTGGGGAGAAGCAAGGTTGTTGAAGTGTCAGGATGACTTTCAATACTGATTACTTAATATATATGCCCTAATATGGCAATAAGTATTGGTTTCAACCCCTCTCAAGAGCTATCAGGTATCAGATATTGGGTATAGTACAAAAATACTACAAACCAACTTGGGAAATGCAAAAAGGTGTTGGGTATCGGAGAGTATCGGTATATACCATATCAGATTAGAGGAAGTCGACTGTAAATAGTTTAAATACAAATGCCTTAGTGTTACTACAGCTTTGGCTAGTAGCTGATGGCTGTGCACACTGAGCTGGGTGACTGGCTTATCTAATGTCCAGCTTTTGACATCAGCTCAAGCTGTCATACATTATACAACTAGTAAATCAGATAAAAACTATGTATATCCACAGTGCATTAAAGGGACCATTGGAGAAAAGCTGACATGGAGAGGTGCAAAATATAATGGAAGAGCTACCAAGAGCATTGTGGAAGGGTTTACCAGCACTGGAGGGCTAGAACATTGATAACTGAGCTATTACCTCACTGAACTAGCATACCTGGACATAGTTCTCTTGCCCTCAAGTGTAATGGATGGCTTGTGCTTGGAAATCAATGGTTGATCAGAAGGGAGATGTAATGCCAGGTGGAGAATGATGAAATGAGGGTGTCAATATTGGGTCGAATAGAGAGATAGGAAGCATGATGGGTGCAGTGACTGGGGTAGGGAAAAGGTTATTCAATCAGATTCAAGCCGGAATTGGTTCGGGAACATGGAACGCTAGCATCCTGATATGGATCCGACCGGTCAATAACTTGGGCGGATGCTTGCAGCATTGCTGGACGGATGCTCTAAAGAGTTATTCTACAAATGGAAATAGCCGGCATTTGCCGGGGCGGATTCTCGACCTGTTAGGTCATTTTTGTGCGCTTCAAGGAACCCTACGGCCTGGGGTCTAAAGGCACCGAGAAGTGGTGCCTGAGGTGTGCTAGGCAGCTGGTAGAAGGGCCGGAATCCAGCTCCGGTTATAGCCGACCGAGCCGCCA
>JBBPSN010000712.1:0-11474 GCA_038093615.1 Austroboletus olivaceoglutinosus | reverse complement strand
CTAGAGATTGATGAGATCTGAGGCACAGAGATCAGCCTCTATATATACTAAGTACAGGTGGCTGTGCTGGACCCTTTAAGCGGTCACAGGAGTCAGAAGGAGTCATTTCGGGTCAGGTATGAGTCAGAATAAGTCATTTTGACAGATCTGGCAGTTATCCTTTTGGTAACTTCTCTTTTAGTCCTATGGCTGTGCTACCATTCTGGGAGGGGCTGTGCATGTCCCAGAGTGGTGTGGCTATGCTGAACAGGGGCCAACATTCATATGGGGGTTATTAGGGTTGATACAATAGTGTAAGTACAATATTACTCATTAGCATATATGTAGTGTAAAGAAATTTACATATCTTTTGAACCTTTTGGGATAAAATCACAAAAAAATTAGGGGAGGTAGTCATCTATATGATACATCTTCTGAAAGCAGGAATAGTGCATAGGTTGTGTTCCTGACTCAACATAATTTCTTTTGTATGCAGGTCAAGCATTTCAGTTGGTACCATCACCATCTCAGTTGTTCATGTCACCAAACTCTCAGGTAGAGACCCCAGTGCTGTCGCCCAACACTTCAGCAACCAAGTATTGCACCAGGATGATGGTCTCATTATTGCTCACCACAGACTCCCTCTCTGTTCTCTCAATACTAAAATTAAGATCATTACCATGCCCAAGTGGGTGTGGGAGACACTTGGGTTCCCAGTCTGGTTGGACCACGTAATTACCATGTCTAATGCTATCACCAGTACTAAGTCCACCCTTAGTATTGTCAAGAACCTATGGGTTAACTTTGGCAGCAGCGATGTCGTTTCTTCTAGGAAATGAATGAATAGAATGCTAGATGTATTTCTCAATCAAATCCCCCAGGCCCAATCTCACTATAAGCTGCTGGTTGTCAACTAACCTAACAGGTCAACAATAGAAATAGTACTGATGAGTGGATAACTTAGTGAATTGAATGTTTGGTTGTTCTTCCAAGTCTAGATTATTAGTCAAAGGACTTAGGTTGGCTTTATCCTAGTGTGGGTAAGTTGAAGGATTGGTGATAAACTAGTGAAATGGATACCAAAAGCCTAAGTGTATAGGTTTAATACTAGAGTATGTGGTTCCTTTGGTGAATTACTTTAAGATTCGTGCAAGTGGTGACTGTGGGAATAATTTTCCCTAAGAGTACCTCAAATGGTTGATTTTCTGAGATACTAAGTGCTGGATGATCAGCAGTAGTGGTAGAGTAATAAATCACCTAAGTTTAATACCAAGGGATTTACTGTAAAGGAAATAGCATGTGAAGTTGCTACTGAATGTGGGAATGTGAAGTGTGAGAATTCGCCTTTATAGGTGTATCAATGAAGGTTCAATAGGGTGAGATATCAACCACAATATTGATTCACTGAGAGATGGAGGAAGGTGCAAGTATACACTCAACTGATAAGTATTCCTAAACTAGATTTGCTTAGGTTACAGTGGCTTTCTGCTAGAGTGCCCACTTATCAGGTGAAAGATGACTGTTCAAGGGGTTTTTCTGCCTAGTAACACTCCCTGATACTAGCAATGGCTTTCTGCTATAGTGCCTGTATTGCTAATTGTCACTTAAATGTACACTTAACTTGTGTAGTTCCTATAGGGTTCTTACTAGGGCTTATGTAAGCTCTCTAATAAGCGAAACCAGCTATTAGGATGGGTACTACACTGGGGATAACCTAAGGAATAGAGAGCTAAGCTTATCCTATGATTAGGAGTGAAAACCTAGTCTAACTGCTATTCAACACAAGGTTGGGAGGGGAAAATGAAGGTTTAGGGCGAAGATTTTAGGTAATCACTAGCTGCTTATGTAAGGCTGCTAGGGTCGACCCAAATTCACACTTTAGTATACTGAAATTAGTGGAAAGGTCAATTCCTGATGTGGAATTTGATTACTTGTCAACTAAGGTTTTTAGATCTCAGCTACCAGATTGATCAAATCTAATATGGGGATATTCCCAATCAGAATCTGATGATCTGATGGCTTAGGTCAGCCTTCTATTTATACTAATTACAAAAGGCTGTGTCAGTCCCTATCTGGATTTGGGGGCAGTGATGAGCAGGAATGGCTATTGGTTGCTAAGGGCATTGCTTCCCTGGGCTGTGCCATGCTGTGTCAGGCTGTGCATGTGGTTGCAGGTGCCCTCCATAGCCTCCTGTCATCCTGGTGAGTTAGTGATAAGAGTCATTTATGTAATTGGCTAGAGAGGATATCATGGTTCCCAGGCTGTCAGATCTCATCAAGATCTGATGCATAGCCTTGCATAGCCTTGTAGGCATGTGGACACCACTGATACCAAGCCTGTTCCATGCTTGGTTACTTGGCATTCCCACAGATCTTAGATCTGAAACCAATCTGGGTTGTTCTCATGTTGGCTTGATCAAGGTGGCTGTGAGCTTACCCAAGCCTGGTCAGGTGACTCCAGGTATGTGATTAGTAATCACATGACTCCTTGTCCCAGGACAGGGGCTGATTACATGATTAGGGTAATCTAGGATAACTTAACTAGCAACTTAGGCTAATAGTGTAGCAAAGCATAAAGAATTGAAAAGAAATGTTCATATCTCCATGAGTTTTGGAGATAAAATCACGAAAAAATTAAGGGGGGGGGTCCATCATATGGTCCATCTTTTGACCATGGGAATTGTTGAGATGCTGTGTTCCTGACTCAACACGATTTGATTTGTGTGCAGGTCAGCGGTCATATATGTGGTAATTGTGCTCTGTAGGGGATAGGGCATGGGAGAGGTAGGCACAGGGGAGCCAGTTGCCATTGGGGTCTGTTTGGAGGAGGATTCCTCTGGTGGCGTAGAGAGAGGTGTCTGTAGCGATGGCAAAGGGAGCCAAAGGTCGGGGGAGGTGAAGGATGGGTTTTGTGAGGAAACGATCCTTAAGGTCATTGAAGGTGCACTAGCAGGTCAGGGACCATATCCAAGGGGCAGATTTTTTTGTGAGGTCGATGAGGGGACATGCAGCAGTAGAGTAGTTGGTGATAAACTTGCAGTAGAAGTTTGCGAAATCTAAGAAGGAGCAGACATTGCAAAGTTTAGATGGGATAGGCCAGTCAGTGATCCTGGCCAGTTTGACAGGGTCCATGGTGATGTGCCCAGGTTAGAGAATGAAACTGAGGTATTTGATGTGTTCTACGTTAAAGGCACACTTCGAGAGTTTTAGTGGGAAGTTCAGTTCATGACAGCGTGAAAGGAAGGCATGGGTGCGGGTAGTGTAGATAGCGCAATCGGGGGATCCAATGAGGATGTCATCCATATAGATGGACAGGTCTTGAAGGCCATGAAAGAAGCCAGTCATGGCATATTAGAAGGTGGGGGGGAATTGATGAGACCAAAGAGCATGACAGTGGGGGCGAAAAGGCCTCGGTAGGTGACGAAAGCTGCAAGGCTTTGAGAGTCAAATGACTGAGTGGGAGAAGGGCCCGCCATGGGGATGCGGGTGAAACCGGTGCTAACATCAAACTTTGAGAAGATGATGTTCGATGCTTGGGAGTCAATAATGTCGTCTATGTGAGATAGAGGGTAGGCGTCTTTTACCATGTGGGAGTTGACGTGACAGTAGTCAATACAGAGTCGGAGTTCTCCTTTCTCCTTTTTGTTGACAAAGAAACAAGGCGACCCTTGGGGGGAGGCAGATGGGATGATTTTACTTATTTGGAGATTGTCATCGATGAAGGTGTCGAGAGTGATACGTTTGTTGGAAGTGAGCAAGTAGAGCTTACCAACTTTTGGAATGAAGGAGGCATTGACAATGATGTTGTGAGAAGGCGTGCCGTTAGGGGAAAGGCGGTCTGAGGATTCTTTTGTAAAGAGGTTGTGGTACTGATCATATTCAGAGGGAAGGATGATGGGAGGGTGAGGGGGGGCATCTTGGGCAAGCCTGGTTGATGTGGTAATGAGGTGGATGTCATATGTTTGATGATGAGCCTGTAGGGCTTGTTTGATGAAATTCAATGGGGATTCGGAGCCCAGAAATTTGTGGAGGTGAGTGCGGGGCGAGGGTGTGGGTGGTATCAGGGGTAGGGTTATTGTTCTGTGGTGCCAATTGATGATCGGGTTGGCATAGTCAAGCCAGGGTCGTCCCAAAATGATGCACTTTTGTTTGCAGTCTATAATGAAGAAAGGGATAGGATACATATGTAACCCGATGGTCGTTTCAAGTATGAGAGAGTGCCGAGCACCATTAGGTAAGGGGTGGTTGAGGTTGTTAACTGTGAGAGGGTTTGTCAAAGGGACAAGAGGGAGTTTTAATTGTAGTGTGTAGGATAGGTTGAAGCAGTTGATATCTGCGCCACTGTTGACAAGGGCATGGTGGACGGCTTGTGGGGTAATTGTGAAATGGAGAGGTAAGGTAGTATTTTTGGACATATATACACGATCAGGGGTAGTTACAGAGGATATGTGAGCCGTACAGGTATCCTGAATTAAAAATCCACCAGTGGAGCATCTTTGGTGGGGGTATCAGCAATGATGGTAGCTACATGGGGGCAGGGGGGTGCGGAAGGTGGGAATTTCAGGCAATTGGCGGATTCATGTCCTGCTTGGTAACAGCAGAAACACAGGAAGTTGTGAATGCAATATTCTTTTTCTTAGGGAGTGAGTTTGGCTAAAGTGACAGCATTGACTGTTTGGGCGGTTCACGGCGTAGCTTTTTTGGCTGGGCAAAGGAGACGGCCACATTTCCATTTGCCATGGAAATCGGTGGCACGGGTCATATAGCCAGCTAAGGTAGTCAGGGGAGTTTCCATGGCGATAATTTTATCAGCAAGGCTGGGATAGATACCTTTTTCATAGAGGTGGATGAGGGTTACCTCAGCCATGATTCCTGCGAGGGCTGCATTGCTAGTGAATGTGTTATTGTACATCAGAAGCCCGTCTTCTTCATGGCCGGCTTTTTGATTGTCAAGCCAGTCATACGTAGCTTGAGCAGCGTCAGTGGGTTTGAAGGTAGTTCAAATAAGGGCTGTAAAAATGGCATAGGTGTCATAAGAAGGGGGGGATCTGGCATTGGCGGTATGACAATATTGTGTGGCCCATGGCCCAGCAGTAGTGTTGCTTTTTTCTTGAACATCAGCAGGTTTCTCTTTCATAAACAAAAGGGTGAAGCCAACCTTGGTTTTATTGGTGAGGTATATGTGGTTATTCAGGAAGAGGTAGCCATCTACTTCAGTGAGCCATGTTTCAACATGGCTTGCATCACCATAGAAGTCGCTCAGGCATCTGACTTTGTATTCGGAAGCAGGAGCTGCCATGGGGGAAATGGTGGGGGGACTGGGGGCAGGGGGGCCGGCTGGGGAACCGGGGGCAGGGGGGCCAGCTAGGGGACTGGGGGCAAAGGGGCCGACTAGGGGATTGGGGGCAGGAGGGCTGGTTAAGGTACCAGGGGTAGAGGGACCAGCTAAGGGGGCAGTGGACAGGGGAGAACTCTTTTTTGTAGGGAAGGAAGAGCTAAATGGGATGGACATTGAGGCAACTAACTCTTGTCGAGAGAAGGGGGGATGATTCGACTTCAAGGTACAATGAGTTGCGGATGAAGGAGGTTCAATAACTGTTGGGAGGGTGGGAGTGTTATCGAGGTTGGTGAGCAGGGATTTTGGCTCAGGTTCTTCTTTGATCTTGGAAGTAGTTTCGAAGGTGGAAGACAGGGTGTTTTACGAGGAGGGGATGGTCTACACAGGGGTAGCCATTCAAGGATGATCTTAGTTTTTTGTTACAACCACTTGCGGTTGGGTCAACTTTCAGTGGTCGTGCTAGGGTTTGGACAATAGTCCAATGATGGGAACAGGGGCTGGGGGTGCAAGGCCAATTTGCTGAAGGAGCCTGTGTTATGTTCGTCCAACAGATGGTATGAACCAGTACTGTGATAGGAGTGGGGTATCCCTGATCAAGAGTCAGGGGGGTGACAAAGGGGAAATGAGACCACTTGGCGGGTGAATCTGTTGTAACAAAGGGAATGTCCACTCAAACAGTAGGATGGGGATTTGAGGATGAAGGGGCACTCAGGTGAGTGGATCGGAAGTGGTTACTAGATTTGAAAGTAAAACTAAGATATGGTACAAGGAAGTTGGTAGCAGGTTTAAGTACTATGGCAAATGGTCCGTGCAAGAGGGGTGACTAAGAGGCGGCTGACTGAGCCGCCAAGTAGGACTTATGAGGTTGCCAAGTAAGTACGTCAGCAGTATGCAATATCGTGTTGAACGATGGGTGGTAATGGTAAGTAGTCTGTGTGTGGAGTCCGACAGACATGGCTACAAGGGATCGTAGGTAGATGAGAAGAAAGAGAAGGGGAAACATAGATGTTTATGAAGAAAATGTAACAGTATGTGGGTCCACACTTCCACCAAGGAGTGCTCAATAGCGAGGTCAATTGAGCTATTGGGAAGGGGGTGGGTGGTCGCACAATCTCAGTTGAGGGAGATGGTGAGGCTGAGGCATTGGTAGAGGGCAAGAAAAGGAGCAAAGAAATTGCCATCCTCGTATCCAGGTTATTTGAGAAGTCTATCAAAGAGGGAGGGGCATTCAAGTACTGCAATGTAGAGGGTGCAATGGTGGGTAGGCAGAAGCTGGTGCGCATGTACTGGTGGTCCCAACGCACGGAACCTGACAGGTTCGGGTAGGGCAGTTGGCATTAAGAGCATAGGAAGTGTATGGGGGGAATTGGTGCCATAGACGGGGATTTCAGGGGTGTTTGGGATAGAGATGATGGTAGGTCCAGTGGGACAGTGGATTTGCACGGTGTTGGTCATGAAGTTACCAATCAGTATGCCAGATACAGTAGGGGATATAACAAAAGTAGGGGTGGGTGGAAGCATGGTTGGGGGGAAGTTCATTATGGAAGTGGAAGAGACAGTCTTGGTAGGTTTCTTTGGGGGCAAAATGGAAGATAAACTGGGACATAGGAGGGGTTCAAAGTCCCTTGGCTTTCTTATAAGCTGTGAGGAGTTTCTTCGAGTTGCCTAAATTGGACTCAGATTCCCATATATCTTCGCCAGATCCATAACCTTTCCATCGGACCCTATACTGTCTTCTTCTGGGAGTTCCTTGATGGAGAATGATGCACTCTATTTCCCATTCCTCTTTGCCGCCAATAAGGTCTATGTTACGTTTCCTTCCTTTTTCTTCCTTTTCTTCCTTGTCTGGCCTGCCTATCTATCCATGTAGCCTCACCAGTCGGACTTGTGTATGGACTACCCTTCCCATTGTGTCCCCCGTTGTCCAACACGACGAGCTTACATCACTAATGTACTTACTTAGTGATACCTTTGTAGTCAGCATGGCAGCTCAGTCACCCACCGATTACTCATTCCCTCTTCCTCACACAGACCATTAGTTGTAGTATTTAAGCTATGAGTCGCCTACCATGTAGGGGCATCTTAGTCTTACTTTCAATCAAGTATCAACTTCTGATCCACTCTCTGAGTGTCCCTTGGTCCCCAGTCTTCATCCTACTGTTTAAGTGGATGCTCTCGTTTTCACAATGGATTCGCCTGCCCAGCGGTCTCGTTATCCCACCCAGCCGGCTTATGTGTGGCCTGTCCTCTCCCGCGTCACAGTACTGGTTCATACCATCTATTGGACATCGTCACCGCAGGTTTACTTGGCAGAGTTACCTTGCACCGAACACCCTCGAACCCACCGTTGGGCTTTAGCTCGAACAGTACCTTGCCCACTGAAAGTTGACCCATCCGCTAGCGGATGTAACAGTCTAGTGGTGGTTTGTCGTAACTGGGGTCATGTTCAGTAGTTTCCCGATATGGAGTGAGGAGAGAAGTGTGGAATATGTCATGAATTTTCCATGTCGGTGGGAGCTTTAGCTGGTAGGCGACCGGGGACAGTACTTTTGTGATCTCAAAGGATCCTACCTGTTTTGGAGCAAGTTTCCTAGAAGGGAAATTGAGACGGAGATTTGTAGATTCCAACCAGACTTCAGTTCCTAGTTTGAATGGGGTGAACTTCTTGTGATTTCTGGTGGCCATAAGAAGGTAGGCATGGTCGTGGGCTGCTTGGGCTTTGTCTCTGGCATTGGAGAGGAAGGTAAGATGGGATTGTAGGGCTGGCATGAACATTTTTCCTATTTTTGGATAAGCTCAGGGTTCGTATCCAATTATAAGGGAGAAGGGGGATTGTTTGGTAACAGAATGTGTTATGAAATTATGGTGGAATTCAGCCATGGGGAGGAGATCAGGCCATTTTGAGGGGTCTTTGGCACAAAAGATCTGGAGCCAAGTTTCCAATTCCTGGTTAATGCGCTCAGTTTCACTGTCAGTTTCGGGGTGGTACACAGTGAATAGGGCTAGGTCATATTGGAGAAGGCGGGCTAGTTCTCTGGAGAACACTGAAACAAACTGGGGACCATGATCAGAGATACATTTGTTGTGAAAGCCAAATCGTTTGAACACATTGTGGAAAAAGAGGTGTGCGATTCCTCAGGTGTCGATCATTTTGTCACAAGGACAGAGAATTACTCCCTTTGTAAGGCCATGGTCAACCACAACCATAACAGAATCAAAACCCTGGGAAGGGGGGAGACTGGAAATGAGGTCTACTGAAATCTGTTGGAAAGGGCAAGTGCAGGAAGATGGAATAGGTGAGAGTGGTGGTGCAGTAGGGTATGTGTTGACTTTATTGCTCTGGCAAATAGCGCAGCCAGCAATATAGTGGTGGACAAATGTGGACATGCCAGGCCACCAGTAGTTGCATTCGAGGAGGGAGAGGGTGCGAAATTGGCCGGTATGGCCATCTGCTAAGGAATTGTAAATTTCACAAACAAAATTAGGATGGGCTGATTCAGGAATGTAGAGGCGGCCTTGAAAATGTAGTTGATTTTCAGAATATATTCAATCAGATAGGGCTGATCGAGGGAGTGGTGTGGTACCATTGTACATTGCTTTAAGGGCGGTAAGAACGAGAGGGTCAGAGGGGGTGGAATCTTGAATTTTATCAGTGATCATGAGGTCCAAGGAACAGATAAACATTGTTTTGGGAAGAAGGGTAACTTTGACATTGTCCTCTGACATATCAACAGAATCTTTACAAGAGAGAGCATCAGCAGGGGCCATTTGTGTACCAGGTGTATACGTGAGGAGGAGGTCAAAGTCCTGTAAAAACATTTGCCAGCGGGCATAACGGCGGGAAAGGCAGCAAGGTTGGCAGAAGTACGTGAGGTTTTTGTGGTCAGTGAGTATGATGACAGTATGGCGAGCTCCTAGGAGGTAATGGCGCCAGTCTTCCAAGGCCTAAATGATGGCAAGGAGTTCCTTATCATAGATATTGTAGTTCTGTTCTGCATCTCCAAGGGTGGCTGATCGATAAGTACAAGGGTATAGATCGCCATTGCCGTCTTTCTGCATGAATACTCCTCCGGTGGCAGTGAGTGAGGCGTCAGTCATTAGGTGGTATTGGAGGTTCGGGTCCGGGAGGTGGAGGACAGGTTGGGTAGAGAAGATTCGTTTTAATGTTTCAAAGGCAGTCTGTCGTTTTGGGGTCCAATCCCAAGTTTGTGCCTTCCTGGTAAGTTCGACCAGGGGTTAAACTATTTTGAAGAAGTTTGGGACAAACTTGCGATAGAAGTTGCAGAACCCGAGGAAGGAGTGGACTGCTTTAAGAGAGGTAGGGGGCTCCCATTTGTCAATGGCCTGGAGTTTTATGGTATCTATTCCTAGATGACTGGGGCGGATGACAAGTCCAAGGTAGTTTATGGTGTCCAAATCAAAAGAGTACTTCCTGAGCTTGCATTTGAGTTTCAAATCCCTACAGCGTTAGAGGACCTTACAGGTTCGTTCCTGGTGAGTTGGAAGGTCTTTGGAGTGAATTCCTAAGTCATCCATGTATATGGAAAGCCACCCTTTGCCAATGTATTCAGCAAATTTGGCGTCCATGAATGCTTGGAAGGTGGGGGGGCTGTTGCAAAGACTGAAGAACATAACTGTTGGTTCGAACAATCCAAACGGTGTTATGAAGGCCGCTTTCCATCTGTCCTCAGGGCAGATCTGAATGTGGTAATATCCTCCCTCAATGTCGAGTCCGGTGAAGAATTTGGATCCTGCGAAGCGATCTACAAGTTCCGAGATATTTGGGAGTGGGTAAGCATTTTTGATTGTATGTTTATTGAGATCTCAGTAATCCTGGCAGGGATGTAGTTCTACTCCTCCTTTCTTTGGTACGAAGAACATGGGGGAGGCTTGGGGGGACTTTGATGATTGGATGGTTCCTCGAGGAACTTGTGACATTCTGCTTATTCAGGGAGGGAAAGTGGGTAGGGTTTTGCTCGTCGTGGCACAAAAGAATCCATGAGTTCAATTTTGTGATCAAATGGTCTGGACGGGGGTAATGGGGGGAGTCCTTTCAACTTAAAGACATCTTTATATGCCTCATAAGCGGGGGAAAGAACGACAGTCGGTCGTTCAATCATGATTGTGGTGGAGATAGTGGTTCGGCGGACATGTTCAACTTCCTCAAAGTTATGAGTGTACCACTTGTTGACCTTATAGTTCGAGTCTGCATGGAGATACCATAGTAGATATCGTTGCTCGAGGGCATCATTTTCATCTTGTCGGGGAACTTTGTAGTCACCTGAGATGGTGACCTCTCTGGAGGTCCAATCAATAAGAGAGTTCTGTTCCCTTAGCCAAGTCATCCCTAGGATGATGTTTTCCTTGCTAGACGGTAGCACAAGGAAGGTCCTGTGTTCTTTAATGCCTTGCATCCACAAGGCCAGCATAGTCCTATAGCAGATCATACCTGACTTGTTACCTGAGCCATCTGCATTTAGCACATGGATGGGGTGAGGAATTCGTTTGAGGGGGTAGTTGTTTCTTTTGGTGAAATCATAATTTATGAAGGAGCTGGTGGCTCCGCAATTGATGAGGGTGGTGGTAGTTTCAACACTTTTTCCTTCCGTAGTTGACAATGAAACAGGAATGAGAATTGAATTTGTTTCAGAGGATACAAGTATGGAAGTTACAGCTGGAGTGAAGGATGTCAATTCCTTGCTCCGTTTTAAAAACCCTGGAAGCCTTTGTCTTTTTCTTCAATGCGAGCAATTTTCTCAGTGGATCCTTCATTGGCAAAGTACTCTTTTAGCATATTGAGTACTTCTGCATCAGAGATCTTGTCCTTTGCTTGCAATTGTTAGATATATTCTTGGAGGGGGTCTGATTTCGTGATTTCGGGGGTGGTAACTGCATGGGTACAGGCTGGGTTCCTAGGAGGGTGGAGAGAAAGGGATTGGTTTGATCGATGATTACGGGTAGAGCATCCAATTTTGTGACAGATGAAGCAGTGATTTTCACATATGTGGCAAGCTCTTTCAAGAGGGAAGAGAGATCTGGGACGGCGAGTTTGGATTGTATTGATGTCCATAGCATAAGGGTCTCGAATAGTTCATTGGGAGTTGATGTAGCCTTTGCAGATATCCCGGATTCTTTCTTGTTGGCAAGCAAATGTAGC
>JBBPSN010000709.1:0-11571 GCA_038093615.1 Austroboletus olivaceoglutinosus | reverse complement strand
CAGACGAGGAACGCCTGCTCCAGAGCGGGAGTGCGTACGATTTTGTGACGACTCTGGGCATGCGAGAGCGTTGGGCGGGGTCGGGGATGACGACGCACTGGGAATCGAAGCGTACGGCGCCACCATGTTCGCAGCTGTGCTCGACGTCGGACGCGGGCGGGCCCGTCGCTGACTCTGCGGAAGACATGGATGGGAGAAAAGGACATGCAAGGGGAGGAGGAGGGAAGGCACCCAAAATGTCATACGATATCTAGCGTGTCCCATTTCGGCTAGCACTTGTTCATCTGACCTTTCTCGTACGTACTCCAATCGTAATCGACGCACGGTCCATGCACCACACTCAGGGTACAGCACTTACTGCTCAGAATCGTGTCGAACGGTGCCAGTGAGACTCTCCGGTGTCATCTAAAGGTACTGGTAGTCGTAATAGTCATCTCAGTTGCTCAGCCCGGCGCACCTCGCGGCTTCATGATGTTCCGACTGAGACAGTGGTTCCACAGCATGGCCGACCGAGCCCGTTCAATATCCGGTCTAACTTGCAGCACGAGGCCGGGCTCTGCATTGCGGGGATTAAGCCGGGGGTGGGTGCCACAACGCCTTCCGAGTTCCTAATACTTCCTATGCTTCTGACGCGTTACTAGCATCAGCACATGACCATGTAACCCCAAGTTCGTACCAAATATTCGAGAAACATCTTCACGGGTTCTATTCGTGCTCTTGATTCCGGGTTTTGCAGCCGATATCACAAGACAGTGGGCATTCTCATGCAGACGTTCTGGCCTTCCTCGGCATAAATCCAGTCTGGCGTGGGTACGCTCTCACGTCGCAATCAATTGAACCCGTCTTTATCCAACTCATCCATCATTCAAGATAGCTGTCATCTTCCCGGATCTTGTTCATGACCCATGATGGTACAATGTCCTATCGAGAGTTTCTACACATGCATCTCCCTGCATCAGTCCTCCTAGTGACGGACTAACATTGGAGGATGAAGCGCCACGTACAAACCAAGTTAGGTCCCTGCAGATTTCCCTTGGACTTATTTTGCGATTAGATTGATTCCTGTCACCAACACCCAGTCAACACGAATGGGCATCGATCGCCGCATTTCGTAACGCAAAGTTGGACCCTTGCGCAGACTCAGGTCGTATGTCACCGGGCGGGCGGAGGTACCTGATCTCAGTCTTCAAAGATATCCCCGTGCCTTTCCGATATGACGCTGGAGAACCACTTGTCACTCCACTCAAATCTGCACTCAATCATACTTTATTGTGCCGATCCTGTCACTCGCGTTGACATGCCCGGACCCGATGAAATCAATTCAAGGGACCATTAGACCAATTAGTTGCCACGCGATGATTATGTTTCCCTCGCCCTAGCTCATTGTATTGAGATTACCAGTACCTCAGGGTCGTATCCCTTGCATATCGTCAGATCGACCACTGAGTTGGTCACTTGTCGAAATAATTTATCGTTTGACAGCTGACGCTGCGAACAAAGATGCTTTTTCTGCATAAATAGAGTCACGCTATGACAGCATGCCGGAAAAGCCGAAGCGGATCTCTAATCTTGAAGGCTCGGGGTCACACCCCGAAGGCAAAAAATGTCTGCGGAGTTGCAATATTTGAATTCAGCAGTTGTGACAAGCCGTGACAGAACAACTCGGCAGTCTGCTAAATATGTCGCACCGCCTTTTTGTCGTGCAAGTTGGGAGGACATGCCGTTCGAGAAAAGACAGGGTCACCGAAAATTGTCCATGGCCCTTGCAGTGACTGCCGGCAGTGTCATTCATCCCTACCAGGATCGTTGCGCTCTGCAGGCCCGCCTCGCCCGGACTCCGATTCAGCGGCGCTACTAGGACCCCATATTCAAGCGTTCAAGGATTCAGAATAACAGGCATGCTTGCCTATGCATACAGGTTCGTCTCTTGAACCGTTCCCTAGATCTGACGATGAAAGTAATACGTCGACCTTGCAAAAGAAAAAAAGTTGTGACCGGAGGCTCCACTCTGCTGTAAAGACCGGTGCCATTCCCAGACAGACCATCGACAGACGACCCTAGGTCGTGTGGAGCCCAATTGATCCGCGTGGGGCGCCGAGTCCAGCCAAATACAGGATGGCTCCCGGCCTCGCTCGTGCCACATGCAGCTGTTTTCAGACGAGAAGTTGGTCGTGCGAGATAACGGCAGGTCACATTGAATGCGTGTCAGATTACCATAGCGTCCGTCTCGCGAACGACGCTCCACTCGAGCAGTCGTGTGCCAAATCACCAAGTGAACAAGCACGCACGCCACTCGGCTCCAGTCCATCCGAGCTCGCTCCCCGGAGTCGACAGTACGCTGGCGATAGTGCTCGCACGTTTGTCCTCGTGCTTGGGAAGCCCCTTCCAGATTGGAAGGCAGTACCCCACACTGCACTTCGAACAGGACTCTTCATTCTCGCGGGGTGACCCCTGAGGCAATGCGTTCAAAACGATGCTCCGAACTGCGGTCATATGATGGCTTATCAACCCCTTCAGCTTGACGTGATAATCGCTGGCAGTTACCTAACTGCACACTAGATCCGGGACGGAAAACCTACCCCTATGGAAGCCTATTTCCCCAAACCGGGACGGCAGTCGGTTTCGGTAACACTGAAAACGCCTGTGACGCTGATGGAGAGAGGTCTAACTCGTGGTCGGTCTTGATGATATCACAGATAACACCGGTCTTTGCAATGGTACCACCATCATGGCCGGACTTTGGTGCGCCCATCGTTTGATGGAACTTTGGAACCAAGTCATCAACCTGTACCATCTATTTTTATCTCCATATATCTCGACGGGTTCTCCCGACATGGTGAGTAAGTGTGTACGTACGCTCACAGATTTGACTCAAATGGCCTCGTCCTCGTCTCCGATAAGGCGTCTGAGTTTGGGCAGATAAGCACGTCGACTGGCATTGGTCGCCAGTCTTTTTCGCTCAACACAGCAATGCTTATCAAACGTTCGTTAAACGATTTTTTTTTCACTTCCTGCGCATGGTAAAATCAATCTTCACGATACAGATCTGGATGCCCCCCGGTTACGTTGGACCATTTATGCCGGGCTCCAGTCGTCCCCGGAATGGCATGCGTTCATTGTGCCCCCCCTCTCATTAACAACTTTCGATCACCCACAGCGCCTACTCTCACATGGCCCAGGTAGCAGTGAACTTGGTCCTTCATGACTGCACATCACCGTCCAAAAAGCAACATGCATTCGTACGTCCGGCGTCGGTCTGCATCTTTCGTATGTATCATGCCTGACCTCGGTCGCAGCTTTCGTCCGGAAGAGGGGGATCAGGCAACATTCGACGTTCGGGCCTCTCTCCCAAGGACGAGCGGGCTCCCGAACTCCCTGTCCCCTCGCCTACGACCGGGCGCCGAAATGCTCCCGCCGCCGACAAAGTACGTCTTTCTCCATTCGGAGTTCCGCGGGATTGAATGCCGACGTCCGAGTCCCAGTTCATGTCCAGCGGACGAGGTGGCTCTGGAAACATTCAGCCCTCGACGTCCGGTCTCGAGACGCACCCGCTGACGGCGTCCATTCTCAATCAGCACAATGCCATGCAGGCGCAGTACGAAGAGCGGGTGAGAAAAGCGCACAAGGAGTCCAACGTCGTCGTCAGTCCGCCGCCCTTTTTGCGCGCCCGTGATGCTGATGGTACCTCTCTTTATGGGCGCAGCGCTCGTCCGGTCGAGGCGGTTCCGGCAATATATCTGATGTGCGGCAACGGCGCAGTTTGCAAGAGCTTCGGAGCGCACCCAAAAAACGTTCCAGTTTCTTCTCAACAAAAAGTCGGGAGAGAAGCGCGCGGCGCCGCGAGAGCGCGGGGTCGCAGGCACCCAGTGACGGGCAAGACACCACCTCAGACAGACGGTACGTGGTTATTTCCGTGCACTCGACTGACATGGCTGACGTTGACGTTGTCCTGAATAATGTTCCGTTCCGTTTCTAGACAAAGTCAAACCACGTGTTCTTCAGGGAGAGGTTCTAGCGTCTTCTGGGGCAGCACTGCCAGTAGGCGCAGCCAGGACAGCTATGTCAGCCATGCCGTGACGTCAAGCGCCTCCGTGATAGCGGGCGTCTCCAGCGAGGACGATCTCAGGCATCACTCGCGCAGACGCACCCTCTTCTTTCGCTACGCCAGACCTACGTCGTCGACGACGACGAGCCCGGTGACGCCCCGCTCTGCACCGCCGACGTACCCGTGGAGTTGGCGGAGCACCGTCAGCTCGGGGTCCAACTATGAGCGTTCGACCACGTCGGTCGTCTTGGAGCTCGAAGAGTACGTGTCTTTTTTGGAGTTGTGAGACGTTTCCATTCCTTTATATTTACTATACCACCGTCGCTCGTTGATTGGATTATATATTGTTCGTAGAATGCAAGGTGTACTATTAATTGGACTCGGGTATAGACCACTGTATTTGCTCTCGTTTCACAACGATTGACGTGCGACGTGAATGCACTTGCGGGACCGGTACAACTTCGAGCATGCTCTTCTAGACCTCACCGACGCTCGCTGCTGGGCGCCAGTGTTGATCGATCGACCATCCACGAAAATAATAATAACCTATGATATGATGATAGACGGATACGATTTCGATTGTGCCCCAAAGAGCTTGAGAGAGGTAAATTCAAATCGATTCGGGATGGGTAGCTGACACTGTCAGTGACAATCCACGTCCGTTCAATGACAAAGGAAAAGAGAATAACAGGGTTTCCGAACCAACGGTAAATGTTAACGTTTATCTAGCGAGTCGAGTTAGGTCACCAACAAGGCCTGCTGGCAGGAAGCCCTCTATGCTAATGCCGAATCGACCGCGCGAAGTTGGGGCTAGTCTGCACTCGAAAGAAGAAGAAAATATATATACGTGCAGGCCTGAGGCGACCCTGTTCAGTCTTCATTTCATGATCCATACATTATTGGGCCGGATGGATCGCGGGAAGTTGGAGCGTCGAAATAGTTTCTTCGCACTCTGAAAAAAAAAAAATGTTGCAGATGCCTGACCCTGTTCTCATCGGTGGATATAAACGGCTTCTTTGATGGGCTTCAGTTCGATGGACGCTTCTGGAAAGGTCGTATGCACTTACGAACGCGGAAGCAGATTTTATTTGCTAAAGCGAACTGCTCCGGAACGAAGGTGGCCGACAAACACATGTCTTGGAGCGTACTAATCCAGATCAGCGTCTCTAGGGGCACGACTACGAGTTTAAGATAAGCAGAAATGTGCCGTTGAATTCAAGTGGGCCGAAGATGGTGAGCCGACCTTTTAAGAAATGCAGTTTTCAATGCACACAGCCGCGGTGCCGCATGTCTCTGACGTAACACCCATGCAAAGTGTCCTGGCACTATGTAGCAGAGCGTAGTCAGTCCCTTTGGAATCTGGATCGTTACATGGCGCGTCGGCCGTATGTGACAGCACCAGAAGAGAGTTTACCGCTGAAGGACATGCTTATGAAAGACACCATGGGGTCACCGTTAGAGCAGTTTTCACGGATCTCAGTGATAACAACATGAGCTGCTGAACACTGAGGGTTAGTAATTGGGGATTTGTCGAGACTCCATCTCACCCTATGATAATACAACTGGTAGTTCCCAGGTCAACATGCCATGGTTCTGTTCATCAACCTCGACTGAACGAAAGCAGGAAGATAAGCTGAACTGTAAGGTCCATTGATACATACATGCGGAGATGTCCGCGAAAAAACACTCTGTGACGTCGGCTGTCTTTTGATGTCTGCCAAAGTCAATCTGAGGCACGAGATTTGATTGACGAAAGTGACCGGACTTTTTTAAATTGTGTTCCGTCTTGTCGCAGATGACATCGGAGACTGTCAAAGACAGCGGGCGACCACTGGAGGCGACTACACACGGAAGTAATACACCAACAGGTTAGCGGGAGCTTAGATAGCAGAATTGTTGTTTGGACGGCCAGGGGCTTGGACACACTGGCAGTATCAACATGTGTGGCAATCGTAGTCCACGGCTTTCTCAAATATCATTCCAGTGCATAGAAATCGGGCACATGGTGTCTTGGCGACTATAAAGCTGTAACTTGAATACGTTCCATCAAGATGTCGCAAACTTGAGCGTCAAGTCACTAGGTGCACTACTAGGAGTCGATCCTGGCGGTGGTCAGCCAGCTTTCTCTGCTAGTACCAATGGTCTTGGCCTATACTTAACCTACCAGGTCGTCTCTACTGCTCTCTTTAGACTCCCGTATTAGTATGTCTCTGCTTACCCCAAGTCATGGTGGCCACGTCATCGGGTAACTCAAAAGTGCGGGCATGCGTATGTAATGTGGAAAACTCACGCTACGCTACAGAACCGTCTCCTTCGTCAGCTTTCCGACCCACCGAGCCATCACTGCTGGCCCAGGCGTTAAGGCCATCTGGGTCGAGCCAGTTCCCCAACTCATCACCGGAACCATCCTCGTCCTCGCGCGTGCCGCCAACGCTCACTGTGTTCGCATTCCCGGTCACTGAGATCGATCGCGACACCACCCTTGCCGCTGGCGCCAAACCTCGATCTGGCGACAATCGCCCAGGCGGTTACATCCGGCTCTCCGCTCACCCTGCTGACCCATTCGCCAACATTGCACGGGGCATCCTCGCTCACGTTCCCCGCATCACGCGCACGTTTGCAATCGAGTATCGACTGTCCACGTTTCGAGCAGCTTTGTTGGATGCGTTGGCCGGATATGTCTATCTCGTGGATCGCGTCGGATTCTGCAGGCGGAAACCTCGCGTTGGCGATGATACGTTATCCGAGAGACTATCATTCCGAGTTGAGACTGCCGCCCACGCCAGGCGGGCTGCTTCTTCTCTCTCCATGGGCAGATTTGGGCGGATCGCACGAGGAGCAGTTGAATTCCCTCGCGAACCCACGTTCGGTGGATTACCTGGGAACTCCGGGGCCTGGTCGGACGTGTTCGGTGAGCTATGGAAAGACGGCGTTGCTCGGTCCGTTCGGACTTGGGTTTGCAGAGGGGAGCGTGTGGGATAAGTTCAGCGTCACTGGACCCGTGCGTCGACGCCCGGTTCGATGGGTTCCCGAGGACGCTGGTGTGTGCAGGGGGTGCGGAGCCGTTGCTGGATTCGATCCGGACGTTGTGGTGGAAGATGGCGAGAGATGTGGCTGAGGAGAGGGCAAGGGCCAGGTAACTTGTTACGAGGTCAAGGATGCGGTGATCATTTGTTGTTTCCGTGGTACGAACTTGAGGCGAGGGAAACGTTGACGAGGATTGCATCACGGATTGACAGTGCGCCTTAGAGGCATGGGCATCATAGACTGGTGCGTATGGCAGTCTGTCACCATATCACTTATCGAATCCTCTCTAGTGAAGCGGGCCCCACGATGACCGCGTGACTGCGAACCAGTGCGAAGAGAGGCAGCTCATGGATGGACTGCGGCACCTCCACAATGAGCATGCGATCCGAAGAACTGTAGGTTAACCTATTACAAGTGTCGGCCCACATTCACCCCCCGACGTTCTCCCTTAAACCTATAGATGGGTACTGGGTAAGCCTTATGTTAAGCGCACTGCCGCACTCGCTTACTTCAGTCCTCTCTGAAAAAGGACCATTTCTCGCACAAGGTGTGCAACCGCCATGTATTCTTCGGTGGTAATGGTCTCAAAGACGTGGTAACCCTGATGAAGTCCACAAGTTAAAGGATTAAATGGATTTCTTGACAACTGAACATTTTTTTCTTACCTCGATCATATTTGCATTTATCTGTTTGCTGCCAGGACCGGAGCGATTAGACAATAAAAGATAGTTCAGTATTGTCTTGAGTGAGCCTCCAGGACATGTTTCGGTCTGATATAGTTCGATACATCATAAAGTATACATACTTGATATCAGAACAGCAGATGCGAAGAGCTCGAGACATTTGACGAAAACAACTTGGGTGAGTGGTTTGAATCCGCATCAGAGAAAAAAGTGACAAAATCAATCGAACTGTAGGATTAAGTGAAGTGGACGAGATCAGGGATGGCGCATGCATTCCTTCCTTCAGTCTGGAAGACCAAATGTCAGGTCAGACAAATGATCGAGTTCGCGGATCAAGTCATGGTCGTTCTCGAGGCCACGAAAACAGAAATAAACACTCCTTCTGGACCAGACGATGTTGGAAAAACGGTCAAAGGGTTGGGAAGGGGAGTTTGTAAAGGCACGAGCGTACAAGCAAGCGACCCGCTCGTGTGGGTATCCGAGTTAGTCATGGTATTACAAACTACTACGAATCAGTAATGTACAATTGTTACCTCGTGCTGCGAGGTGCATTCGTCTACTTCCCTTCAACCAAACACTGCGGCTTTGTTAGGTCAGGTTGGAGGCAGAATCAACCTTGTCGTGAAGTATATGTTGGATCTCTTCGGAGGAGAGCAACTCTACGACCAAAATGTGCTCCAGCGTGACAGATGATTGCACACTTGGGAGAATAGCAGCGGCGCCAGAAGCGAAGAAATGAATCAAAAGCCGTACGACTCGCTCAAGACTTGGAACTCGCAGTTCTTCCATCGGCCATTTATTCCGAGTTTCAGAAACGAACTTCAATGGAATTCCGCGTGGTGCCAAAGAACGAGTCCTCAGTCGAATGTACGCTATTAAGTTCGTTCGTCAGATTAGCAACCACTTTGGCACTGACCGCGTCAGCAGCCTCTCGCACATCGCTCTGGAACTGTCGGTGAGTACTAGGTGGTTCACGGTTCAGGTGAACTGGACTCAATCACAATGCTGAAATGATGGAATACACTCTAAAGACAGAAGTGCATCCCGCTGGTCGTCTTGAGAGGCGTCTACCGCCCGTCTGCGTTATTCAAAAACACCGTGTTCCACCACCACGTTGCAATCGAGTCGGCACCTATCGTACCGTTGCGCGGAAACTGTAGGCAGAAAAGATGAGAAGCGCAGCAGAGAGGACGTCTAGGACAAGGACGCGTGTCAGCTGGGTTCGCGTGCAGAGTCCAATTCCGAGTCATGCATAGTTGTACTTGGTCCACTAGGGAAAGTGACTTGTGCGAATGGGCCTAATCGGTAAACAATTACGCGCGAAAACAATTCTACAGACTCGTGGAATAGCTGAAATTATGAGTTTGGTTCACATTGTGTGTGATGGGTTGATGAATCAAGCCGGATAGCTGCTTTTACCCAAGTCGGAGTACTCACCTGTGACGCCTTGAGCTGCACTCGGCGTAACTACGCTGTCGCAAGTAGAATCAACGCTGGTGCGTCTACGACATACAAATTCGATTGTCGCATCTGACCAAATCACGAACGGACCGCAACCACCGTTATACGTTCTCCAACGGAATAGTATGAACGTCACGCACCCAACCGAAATACGTCTTTTAGGAAAGCAGAGAGAATCGCGTGCCCATTTCATTCAGGACGAACGATCTTATCTTATCGCGACCATATCTTTTGAGTCTTCAAAGCCTGAACGACGGCTCAGGGCGAGGGACCACCTGACGACAAGGCGGACGTGCAGAACGACGCGTCGTTCGAAAAGGTGCGGACGGGGAAGAACTATGCCGCCCGTGCTGGAAAGGAAGACGATAATCAGTAGAATAGCTTGTCACTGAAGTGGTGTAACCTAGCAAAAAACGAACGAGCAACGGAACATGCACATTGCAGACGGAGTGACAAACGATGAGTTCAGGGAGTGCGCGGGGGAGATCCGCAGGAGGTGAAGCCGTGAGGAGTGAGAGTATGCGTGGTGCCGCATGCACGGAGGCTGGGGGAGGCGGGCTGGTGAGGGCGGGCCGGACATGCAGGGTTGCGAGGTGGCGACAGAGACGGAAAGGTTGAGGGCCAGCAGGAGTACGCACCTCCGTGTGGACTTGAGGTAGGGAGGGTAATGGCGTGCCTGTGTGAACCTGGCGAATCCGCGTGGATGTGCAAGGGCAGCAAGGTGATGCGATAGTGCGCGTACGCATAAGCCCGCATGCTCGTCGGGACACATAGGAGCGGCGAAATTGTGGCTTTCCTTTCTGGGCGTCTCGTTGTCGACGAAGTGCGAAGACGGAGGACGCACGATGCACCGCAATGACGGCGACGGCGACGGTCTTTTTTGCCTAACGAACGACTCTGCAGTGGCCGACGCCTGATCTGAGAGGTGACCGGCGGCCTAGGGCTCCGTGAAAAACTCGGTTGTAAGTTTTGAACAGTGATGCACCTCAACCGAGTTTTTGACAAGTAATGAAATAGGTCATTCTACGGTAAATCTACGCTATGGAAACTTGAAAGACCAATCAACATACACTGGCTGCAGAGGGGCTGCAGCTGGCTGCTAGGTTAACGAGAATTTCCCACCCCTGTGTACCTCGCATCATGCTATGTTTGGGGAGGTTGCCCATCCCCTATCTTTGGCGCACTAGGACGTCTTCAATCAGGGAACGACAACGAAGTCGGGGCATTTTGTCGACAGATGTCATATATGTTACAGTGCGGCGGCTTATATTTTAAACACACCCCAATAGCGGGGTCTGTTGAAAAGAGTGCTCTTAATTGAGACAACTCTTATCGACGTTCATGCTCACTGGTCACACGTGACATGATGATTAAGCAAACCTTAGTCTCTATCATCCAATGATATCAGTCATCCATATCATCCTATGGCGATAAACCCTCTTATCATACGATAAGTGCTATTTGCATCAACCAATAGCAGAAGAACCTCTTATCACCAGGTTACACCGGTATAAGAATAGGGACCAATAGCGGTAACCGCTCTTATCATGGATGCTTATCATCCAATGGCCTTTGTAGCTCTTATCCAGCTTAACTGGGTAATTACCATACTTGGCTTGGTCCGTGCGCCATATGGCATACTATATAAACCCTGTGCTCTGGACAAACCAGACCCAGGATCTTTACCACCCACTTTCACTCCTATGGATACATCCTAGGAAACACTACTAGTATCTTTTCAGTACTAGAATCTTATTGGACTTTGGATCTTCCTGTGTGGACGGATCACCGTTAGCACAGTAGAGTCATCGGATTGACTGTTACAGTCCTCCTTTGACTACAAACACTGAACCTATTCAGGTTCAGGATATTAGGTGTGACAGTACTACTGTTACCTTGATCTTACTTCCTATCTCTCTAGAAAGTAAACCCTTGTTTCATTTCTTGGGACTATATCGGGGCGGCCTTCCCCTCAAGTAGTTGCTCTCAGTTTAGATACAGAAGCCAAGGTGAGTATTTCTCTCACACCAGCATAGCCCCTCTATGCTCCTCTGCACATAGCAGGCCCAGGATTATACATCTGCTGAGCCCGGCCTGCAAACGATCGTACCTCAGAGAGATCTAGGTATCTTTTGTCAGGGTCCAGTTATGTAGTTTTTAACATGCAAGTTTTTCACTGAGGCCCGTGACCATGGCATCGGACTTGAAAAACCACTGCTCGTTCACCACCATGTCAGCATCCAAGAAACGCAAGATTTCTGGTCCAAGTGGGTTGGAACTTGATGCCATGCTCACTGGGCTCCAGAAGCTCCATTCGTCTGTCATTGTCGAAGAGGTGCCAGAGTCCGACCCCAC
>JBBPSN010000703.1:0-11619 GCA_038093615.1 Austroboletus olivaceoglutinosus | reverse complement strand
ATTCGAAAAGTAATTTGACGTATGGACAGATGTTGCACATTTGACAACACATACCCATACGCCAGTCACCCTCGAGAGTCTGGCTTGAAGATGTTTACGGGACTGCGCATATTATTATTAGTTCTTGGACACAGTTCTCTTTGTATCTATTTATTCCATCTTGGACAGTAGATGTTCACACTCCATGCATAGAAAGGGCGCTGGATTCTAAAATGCCGTGTGAGGAAGAGACATCGTCCAATAGAAAAGGATGACCTTACCTCGTTGAGGTGCGATTCCTCGAGTAGTGTGTTGACTCGTTGCTGTTCGTGGGTCCAACGTAACGTATCGATTGAGCATCAATGAGGGCGTAAAGATGGCGAGAGGGAAGAAGATAACAGTGACCATCGTAACAAACCACCACGGATCTTGTGACTTCCGCGAAATTTTATGCTAAGTGTAAGAAAATATTTTATTGTTTTATAGAAATGGGGTGCCCACCACACGCCGCTTATATCCCCTATTTGCACATGGCACACCCTTGTCTGGGCTCACCTTGCAATGTAACGGTTGTCGGTATATAAAAAAAAATGATGTAAATAAAGTGGACGAAACAATCTCCGTTGGTGCCTCGCTGACAGTTTATCGTACCCCTTACTTAGTATCAGAACCAAGAGACCGCATAGCCTCATCGATATCCTGCTTACACGATTCTGTCGTACAAATCAACGTGTTTCGCACGCTTTGTCTTTTGACTTTACTACTTCCAATTTCTAAAGTCTTTGCAACTCGAAAACATTGCTTCTAGATCTCTGATTAAATGTAAAAGGAGCGAGGAGGCGCGGAGAGGTCGAGTTGTCCCCAATGTTCAACCAAGAAAGGGAAGCGACGCGTCGAAGATACGTACGAGCTTCTCCACCTGTTGCAGGACATATGCTTCCCGGGTTCGAAGGTAGGCTGCTCTTTCGTCCATGCCAACACTCAACCTGAACATGTGGATCATTCCAAGTGCTGTTCTGTGGAATAAAGTAGGTTCCTAACACTCTTGATACTGGTGCAAGTATGTGCTAGGAGACTGACGCCTTGTTTGCGCGTCGCAGCTTCATGGAAAACCCACAGGCGTAAATTCCGTCGATTACAAACGGGGAGGCCGGACGTCCCACTCCCCACTATCTTCCAGGATCACGGAATCATGTATCCGAGTTTCTCGCGGATGTCTTCCAAGACGCACACTTCCTGCCTCCTGTATCTGACTGGGTTGTGCCCGCGTGCGATTCTTCTTCGACACAGTCGTGCATAACCTAGATGGTTCCCTGGTCGAGTTCATAAATGGGAACGCCAATGCATCGACAGGGTCGTCGAAGGTCAGCTCAAGACCCAGGCACTGCTTCTGTATTCGAATGCTGACGCGTTCATTAAGGAGTACACAAACCGCGACAGCGTGAATCTGATCGCACCTCTTTTGGCGTTCGTCGACGTCGTCTCCGCCAATGACCTGGGACAATTCGAACCTTGGACTGGGAAGAAGCTACAAAGGGCCGTAGCAGGGGAGAGATTGAGGCATTACGAGAAGACACTGTGGTCACGGGTGACGGGAGAGCATGAAGTATGTCGTTGATCTTGTTGGTCTCTCCTCCACGGTGACGAACAGGCTGATGGCGTCGTGTACTCATCTAGGATCGCATCGAAGCTGCATTGATGAAGGGAATGTTCCTAATGGCGCATTGCGGCGTTAGACATGCGATAGTGGCCGCATCTTCCATACCTCGCTGAACATTACCGCTATTTCAGTAAACTGCGATTCTTTGTTGCTGTTCCCTGGAAGATGAGGCAAATGAGGATACGATAGCACAACATACCTGAAGGCACTGTCGACATGAGGCTAAGCTAATCGGGCGTGTTCTGACATGGAGCCGTCGTAGCCGACATCATCTTATTTCCTACGGGAAAAACGCACCAAGGCCGCGTGGCCGGATGTGCAGATTGTGCGCTGAACGGGCGGGCCCACGGGCCCATATTTCCGCCTCATGCTTACGCAAGTTGAATGGGGAGCTCGTGCCCGTATTAAAAATAGTCCGGGGTGTGAACCAGTGGATGGCCGTGTTCCATTCGCTTCCGCACTCCAACATACGCCGCAAATGCGGCATCAACTCGGAATCGTCGTGTCTTTTCCGAAGAAGGACTGTTGAACGGGCACTGGATGCATCAGACAATTGGAGGAGCGAGACCAGCCTTGTGGCGACACAGGATCTGAGTTTAAAAACGCAAAAGGTATAGCGCCATAGTAAACAGATTTCAGTTTCTCCACCCAATTCATTGCAGAGAAACGCCCTTTTTCTGCTGAGAAATTGGCTGAACAAAAGCCCCAGAGTAAACTTTACAACTTCAAACTGGATGTAATGTTTTCGTGAACACGTGGATCAAATGATGATTGTGGAGCATGTCACCTGTTCTTTGATCACATTCCATTATCAGAGTTCACGTCTTCCGACATGTGTTTACAGGAAAGGTCGTCTTGGGTGATATGGCCCGTGTGGTGACGAAAGACACTGCCTCGGTAGACTAAACGGAGAGCCACGCACAACGAACGACTGATCGGATCATCACAGAACGTGGTGGGGTTCGTTCGGGCGCTCGTGGACTTTTACATTGGGACGGTTAGTCTTGCACATGTACCATTTTTGTCCAACGGTCCATACGAAAATTCTAGCGCCCCCACATCCGTTTTTGCATGGCACGCCGAGGAGGGATAATGCAAATGCCCATATTTGTGTGTTTGGGTGTATTGTTTCACCAATGTGCGTGATCTAGCTCCTCGCGTCGCCTCATGGTGGACGGAATCTAGAGTATTCCATACAGGATCCCGAGCACTTAAAAGAGCTCGCACACGAATGTGATGCTACACACCTCGCTTCATGGACGACGCAACCTTATCCTTCCTCGCGGCGATCTTTGCATTCATCTCCACTGCCATCTCTTTGTTCTTGCTCTTCACGAAGACGTGCTACTCTTGGCTCCCCAGGAATCAGACGAGGATGTTGAAAGGTCTACTTCATGAGACCGAAACATTCTTTGATACACGCAAAGAGTACGGTTTCTTGAAAGAACCCCAGTTCGTTCATCGGATGGAACTGCGACTGGCAATGCGAGTCCTATTTATTTGCTGTTCTCACCATGTAATCATATTGTGCTAACAGTGTTAGATCGCGAATGTTGGACTTCGAAGATGTTGTATTCAAGTCGACGACCCTACTTGAAGAATACGCCGAGTTCTTCCGGGGTACCTCGTCTGCGATCGCACGAGAGTGCCAGGCTGTCAAGTTGATCAAAGCTGAAATAAGTGTAATAATTTTCATATTCGCGAGTTCGAATCCAATTTTGACCTAGACTCCAGGAATACTGTGCGCATGAACGCGGGCGACTTGCGCAAATGCCACTGACTACTGTCGGGCACATTCAGATGGGGGACGAGCGCCGGTCAGGTGCTTCAACCATCCTTGGGGGCTGCTTGGAGTGGGAGCTAGTCGGTATCCCAAGTGCATCAACTGAAAATGGTGTGTGCCTCAAAACCTCATTTTCATTCCATGATTTAAACTTTGTTACATCAGTAGCTCCTGGTACAGACTTGGAGAAACGGTTTGTGGCACAAGATTTACCGCCGCGGCGTCAGCAGTCCCTACCTTGCCTACTTTGCTGTCAACACCCTCGCCTTGGCGCACATGCATGGGCTACTAATGGTGACTCCCAACTCCGACCGGCACACTCCGTTGCTGACGCGTCTGTAGCTCCTATGCCTGCACTGCCACATTGTGTAGACCCTGACGCATCCGCTCCACTCGTAGAATGGATGCCGGATTCCAAAGTGCTGCGTCAGGAAGAGATAGCATCCAAAGGAAGGCCTTACCCCATTGAGAAGCCACAATTCGATCAGTGTGCTGAGTTGTTGGCCCAAGTTACCGATTGAGCATGAGGACGCGAAGATGGCGGAAGGTAACACAAACGAATGCAAATGTTCATGTTTCGAGTGGAGCGGGTTCCTTGCTTTCTTTCTTTCTTTCTATAGTGGCCGTCTTGTACAATCATTCATTCCCCGTCTGCCATTCCAAGGGAGATCAGCTTGGACATATGAACACTGGTAGTTGACACACAAAGCTATACATCAATTGCACACGCGTGTCGTTCACTACTTACATTGTTATCACTGCGGCACGCTCGTTCTCCCTCCCCAGTTTTCCTCTCTTTTTTTTTTCGAAAAAAAAGTTCATTTCTGTCGTATCAGGATGCAGCCTCAGTACCCATTCTGGACAATACAAAATCTTTGTCTACGCTCTCACATTTCATACGTCGCTTCATCGTGTCCTAGCTATGTACTATCGTCTATCCTCCTTAGCCTTGGACGCGCTCCGTCTCTCCCTTTCCCCAACTCGTCCTCTTCTTATACATATCGCATCCGCACGCGGCCCAGCCCGAATACACGTCGTTCGTTCGCCACGTCTATAGGCAGATAGGATATGATCACAGTATCTTTTGCAACAGGCATTGCTGGTGCTTCAAGAAGCTGGAGCATATGTCGTGCCCCGGATCCTGGTACCTGTGGAATGGACGTTGTAAAGGATCACGAGGTGTGGAGCATTGAAGAGCGGTCGAGTGTTTTTGAGGGAATACATATGACCGACGAGCGGTATGAGGAGCTCGATTCGCTGTTCATGTAACGCGTGCGTCCCGGAAGCCAAGGTCCTAGCTAATAGGCCGGAAATCGGCGGGATGCAATTTCATTTTACGTAGCACAACCAGCGGGGTAAGTGCTTACCGGCACGGCGGCACCCGCAGCATCAAAGCAGCCTTGCCAGAATCCCACGTCGATGCTTCATAATCGTTACTATCTGGAAAGAGCTGGCTGCTTCGTCCAAAGCGGATACGCGGGTGTGTCGGATCTACGCGATCATGTGATAGTCATGTGATTGCGGTGGTATTACGCGCTGTTGATGATGAGTCGACACTTTTTTCTGCCGACTCTTGTCCGCCCGTCCAAGATGCCTTCAAAACGACCCCTCGACGAATCTGTCACCGCTCCCGCTCACACGCCCTCTCGTGGCCCGAAACGACGCCAGCTGTCTGATTCCCTCCCACCCTCGTCGCCGTTCCCGTCCTCGTCCTCCGCATTCACCACGCCACGCACGCCAGCATGCAACTGGAAGGTGCCCGCCGACTCGCCCACCAACCCCTTTGGCCGCATCCGTCGCCTCACTCAGGGAACGACCCTCCCCCGCCAAACCTCCTTCTCGAAGCACCTTCCCCTGCGATTCCAGTTCATTCACCCACGTGTCGACGTGCGCGAGGTCGATAGAGACGGCATCTATCGCATAGTTCAAGTGCCGTTGAACTATACCCTCGCCCATCTTCGGAAACTCATCCAATACATCTTTGACCCCGCCACCAATGCCGAAATCACCGACCCATACACCGTGCGGCGAACGTCACGTCGGACGTCGAATGCGCCGTCCTCGGGCAAGGGAAAAGAGGTCGAACCGAATGATCCAGTTGGACATCTGTTTGAGATACAGCGGAAAGTCAAGATGGGGTCGCCTGGACGGATCAAGGAAGCTCAGACGTGGGCCAAGGCGTCTACCGCACGCGATCCCTATCACTATCCTGGCAACGACTCGGAAGACAATCTCTGGCTCAACGACGGTGCAGGTGAAGACTGGAAATGGGAGGCAGAGGAAGACTTTATGCTTTCCAAAGTCTGGCCGAAAGGGGGTGACACTGCCAGAGGCATTCTTTATGTGCGCTCGCTCCCTTTTCAGTGGTGGGCGGATGGCTGATGCGTGCTAGCATCTCAACGCGGAAATACAGATTCACATCACAGTGAACACGAGAAAGATACAGGGACGCAAAGGCGTCGGCAACATGCCTTTCGTGTTTGTTTCGAATGGTTCTCTTTCCTTGTCCGATCCCGAAGCAACACTTCGAATGGGTTACATCGAAACCCTGCGGTGGAATAGGATTGGAGCGTTCGAGAAGTATCTGAAAGCCGAAGAGGAAAAGGAGCGGGCGGCACGAGGTAGTGTGGAAGATGAAGACGACGAAGATGCCGATGGCGAACTAGACCCCGATGTGGTATGTACATACCATATTGATGACACCTATGAATTCATGCTGATATCCTTTAAAAAAGTCGTCTTCGACATTACCGCTCTATGAACTCTCGTCGTCCCCATTCATCATTTCTTCGAATCCGGTGACGCCATTTCCTACCGAGCCCTCAACGCGTCGACGCATTGATTATGAACGGAAGCGACTTTTAAAGTTGACGAAAGAGGGCATGAAGGATGCAGGATTATCTGACGAAGAAGAGGATGAGCTAGTGGGGGACGACGGCGTCAAAAGGCATCACATATTTGAAGACAAACCATTTGATTGGGATCCATTCGGTGACGAAGAAGAGTTGTGATTGAGGATACGCTACCTGGTATTTGGATTCGTTCTCTGGGACATTTTGTGGAGTATTGGTAGATTATCATCATCTTTGTATACTTATTATACGTCAGATCATCTGTGAACCGGAAAGTGGTTTCAACTGGTTATAACCAGTTTGCGGCTACTGGCCAAGAAATTGACCCTTAATTTCCTTTTTTGCTGGCTGTCCTCCAATCATAACTCGCCATTGGCCTCGGTTGTGCTCGTGAAGCCCGTCAAGCGATAACGTTATTACCCATCCTCCTGATGATCTTTTAAAGGCCTGAGGCCAGCCAGTGCTCTGGTGTCATGCTTTAGTTTCAGGGACTTCTCGGGTGGCCACTAGGAATTCAAAGTCCGCTCTGGCTTTCATGCGGCCTGTCTAAGTAGTCTCGAATCCATCCGTTCGGAGTCAGCCGAGTGACACCTGGGTTTCAAAAGTCAATTGTCTTGCCAGTGTTGAGCGCTGAGCGCTAGTGCTGATCGCTGAATTGAGAGGTTTCGTCGCAGACATTGGCTAAACTCAACCGATCTCCGAACTGATGGGAACGAGACTTGCGGCCCATTATGCATCATGTATGTAAGTACCTGGCGTGCACTGTCCGCGTTGTCAATCTTCTGCCGCAAGTGCTTGATAACACGTTTCCGCAAGGCTTTCAAGTCAAGCGCTCCGCTCCTTGGTCTTCTTCCATTGGGTGATGGATCTATAAATTCAAGTTGCATCAATCACTATACGTGAGTTCGGATGGCGAACAGGTCGTTTGACTCGGATGAAAATGCGTGGTGTACTTAAGACTGAGTATTGCAGACTTCCTCGTGTCACAGAATCATGAACTGCGTGCCGTGCATGAGTGGGCCACATTACATCCGTGCACACACCGAGTAGCACTGAACAAATGGGCTCACTCGCTTGCACCTTTACTCCTCACCATTTAAGCACATACCTCTCCTATATTCAAGTCTTCCGGGTCTTGCTCATACTGTGTCTTAGTGCCCCTCATCGCCATGGAGAATCCTAGCATTTCTTCCCGTTACGAGGATCAAAGAACGCAGACAATTATTCGCCATAATCCATACCTTCATTCGGCAGGCTTCCAGTTTCCAATCCAACGTCTTCTGCATCCCCTTGCTCCATATTCTAATTCAACACCACTCACGCCCACGGAGAATCCTAACATTTTGCCCTGTTACATCTCACCCCGTTATGGGGACCAACTCAGCATGCTGAGAACTCAGTCGTTACCCAGTACTTCGTCTTCTAGATGCTCCAAGTGCCATAGACCGGGCTCGAATAGCGAAAGAAATATTGTCGTATGCATCGATGGAACTTCAAATCAGTTTGGTAAAAGGGTAATTGTCCCGTCTCTTATTGATGTGTCTGCGGCTCACGACAATGGGCAGGACACGAACGTAGTCAAGCTGCTTGCGAAGATTGATCAGGAATCTTCGAAAAAAGAACAATGCGTATTTTATTCCAGTGGCATCGGGACAAGGCCGAAATCGCTACGTGATGGTTTGAAGGGAAAGCTCTCCGATTATCTTGGCTTGGCAATTGCATGGCTCGTATCTTTATTTTCTATATATTTTTATTTGAAGTAATGACTCGTTCAATGGTAGGAACTTGGAGGAAAACGTCAAGGATGCGTATAGCTGGCTCGCACAAACGTATCGAGAGGGTGATCAGATATATCTCTTTGGTGTGTTTAGGTACTTTCAATGCTTCCTTGGCTAATGGTTGTGTTATAGGGTTCTCTCGAGGCGCATATCAAGTCCAGGTGCTTGCATGTATGATACACGAGGTGCGGTCTGTACTTCATTGATTACGCTGGGAGATTGGACAGCTGTATCAGATTGGCTTGTTAAGGACGCCAACAGAGAAACAAATGGCAAGGTGAGTGGTTGTTGCAGCGCCTTGCGCTTAACTGAAAGCTGGACAGAGCCTATGATTACTACGACGCAATTCGTTCAAACAAGCCGATGGCCAGGCAAATTGCTGGAGAGTTCAAGAAAACGTTTTCTTTGAAGGATGTGAGGGTGCATTTCATCGGGGTGTGGTAAAACTTTTTCATTCCTTTCGTTGGTGGCAACTCAAAGCTAATATCGGTTAGGGATACCGTTTCCTCCGTGGGGTTTGTAAGAGGAAATATATCTCTTTCTGTGTCGTCAGCAGGATATGCTTGCCATTTCCGACATGCACTTGCTCTCGACGAACGTCGAGTCAAATTCATGCCAGAGTACTTCCATGAAATGAACTCTCAAATGTATGAAGGAAAGTATAAACATTGCAGTGTACGGGGAGAGAAGCTGTCCACTGTGATGGACGACATTTTTTCCATAGCTGAAGACAGGGAACATGAACATGGGAGTGCTGATATCAAGGAGGTCTGGTTCGCTGGCAGTCATGCCGATGTGTAGGTGCATGACTGAAACACATCCGCATGAAATTAACGGTTGCACAGAGGGGGGGTGAACAGACCCGGAAAGCCAGAACAGGCTGGGAATGTCTCGCTGCTGTGGATGCGTAGAGAAGCGGCTGAAAATGGTCTCCTGTTGAAGCCGACAGAGATTGTCTGGGTTCCAGATGATCTCAATTTTGGTATCACTGATTCGATGAACTTCAAGTGGCGATTTATTGAAGGTATACCTATCAAGCATAAAACGTCCTTTAGTGGAACTGGTGAAGACACTCTACGGTAATATTTATAGGTCCTGCCAGTTTGTGTGCTGATCTCGCACTTTGGGTAGCTGGCATTTGTCGAAACCACGTCGTATCATACCTGGACAGAAGGTCCATGCTTCCATTTTGTATGCAAGCGCGTATAAACCGCACGCAACACTAGGAAAAGGTTCCTACATACCCATCGAGCATGCAGAACCAGAAGATATGGATCCAAACAACGAAATTTGGGAGAATGGACTATTCGATCATACAGCAGCACAAGAGCTGCTGGGGCGCTTGAATGGCCAGCAGGGGATTGCACCGATATACCTTGAGAGATTGTTGTTCATGCTGCGATTCCGTAAGGCATTTAATGTTCTTTTGATCTGGTCAATAGCTAAGCTTGTTTCGTCTTCAGGGGAGGGAAAGGAAAGTGTCAGGAGCCTGGAGCACTGGCAAGTCCTGCTTAGGAGTCTCATCCAAGACGACGAAAAACCGCCATTCGTTAGGCTTGTTGCCCTTGTCGCATACTACGAAGCCTGTGAGTTGGTACCTACAATGTGCATCTCGTACCGTATATGATTTTTCGCTGCAGCTTACGATACAGAGAAGGCTGGGAAGAGATCTGTGCCTCACAATGAATTCAAAGATGACATATTTGACAAAGCACGGAAGTGGCTCCAGGACATTCTGGATAGCCACAAGCACCAAAATGCCAGAGTGTTTGCGCTCTTGAGGCCACTGACAAAACACGATGTTTTGTCGAAGTGTATAGTCTTGGACAGACTGATGGATCTAATTGATGAAATTATAAAACATCCGGAAGATAATTTCGGACAGGCGATGGATGGCCTGAGCTGCTTGTTGAATTGCAGTGCGTCGGTTCTCATCGCGCACGATGGCATCACTCACGATCCCTTAGAACACACCCGGAAGGCTCTCGTTCAGAAACTCAAGGAGCCTTTTCCAGGCTCGAGATGCTCGAGAATGTTCCGGATTTTGGAGGTCAAGGGTGAGCGCAGTGACTGTCGGGACTAGACGAACGCTTATTGACGTCCCCTCCTTTCAGATGCGCGCCAGCTGACTGCTGCGTTGCGCATAGTATTGACCTTTGCACGGGTCCCAGAAGGTAGGTGTCTGTACTTTATTCATGTGGTCAACGATCATACGATAGTAATAATGCACCCCGACAGCAAAGGAGACCATGAATGGGACGGCAGAAGGGGAGACTCGGAGAACCGCAGCGACAGGACCGTCTGAAGGAGCACGAGCGACAGTAACACGAACGGTAGACCGAGTGCGAGCAGCAGCAATGCAAGCAGCAAGACGAATGCGAGTGGCGAGTCGGAGAGTGGCAGTTGCAAAACCGGTGAAAGCGGAGGAGGCGAACACCGAATTTTGGCCCGAAGTGAAGCGTAGGATCAGGCAGTTGGCGCAAACAGACGAGCGTCTGGTTGGCCGCCTCGCTGTTGAAGTGTTATTTGTCCTATATGATGCGAGCGATCCAAGTTGGCAGCGCGTCCTTGGTCTTGTTACCTCATCTCACGTTCCATTTGTTTAGAGCTGGATATTCGCATCCCAGCCATTCGAGCTAATGTCGCCAGTGCATTGATCTCTTTGAAACCTGAAGTTCACCATTCAGCCGACGGTCAATGTCAGTATGTGGATCCCGAACAAGAGATGTTGCGTCAGGTCTTCGGGTTCGGTAAGTGGTTTTCGCGAGGACAGTTCGACCATATTTTCTCACGCCTCATCAGGCCTAGAAAAACTCGAAGAATCACACAAAAGGCACATCGGAGGACTTCAAAGGACCGTTGAGTGCGGAAACGCTTGGAAACGCACCGCGGGAACACTGAATCTTTTGATGCTGTGCGAAACTTGTCGGTCTCCTTTTTACTAGCCAAAGACACGAGCTTATCTTTTTTTTTTTTTCAGCAAAGGCCATCCGCGACTATTTGTGCCAAAACGGCTTAATCGACATCCTTATCGATCAGCTACAACACAAGAGCAGCGCACTGCTCGCTGCATATGCTTTGGTTACTTGCTTGCAACGTTGTAAGTCGATATGTGCACAGCGGGACACCTATAACTTAGAGGTACGATAGCGGACCCCAAAAACAATGATAGGTTGGCCACGTCCATCAAGAACAATGATCTTCTTCCGAAACACATTGTCAAGATGCTATTAAAAGACTATTTTGATGAAGCTGTAGGCCAAGTCGAAGGGTTCAAGATCTTTAGCGACTTTATGCAGCACGGTACTGAACTACCCTCGTGCTCTTGATGATATGACCCAAACACCCCACTTTTGACTTCAGAGGGTCTACGAAAAAAGATCGAGCGTTGTAATATCGTCGAGATCCTTCACACGAAGTTGAAAAAGGGAAACCCTAAGGAGACTAGGACGAGCTTGATCTGTCTGGACATATTCTTGGCTTCTAGTACGTGTTTGGAAGATCACGTGTATCTGTTCATTATAGCTGAGGAACCTGTTAAAGATCCGGATGGCATCTGGGCCACGG
>JBBPSN010000701.1:0-11635 GCA_038093615.1 Austroboletus olivaceoglutinosus | reverse complement strand
TCAGTAGCAACTTCACATGCTACTTCCTTTATAGTAAATCCCTTGGTATTAAACTTAGGTGATTTATTACTCTACCACTACTGCTGATCATCCAGCACTTAGTATCTCAGAAAATCAACCATTTGAGATACTCTTAGGGAAAATTATTCCCACAGTCACAGCTTGCACAGTCCTTAAGTAATTCACCAAACAAACTACACGCTCTAGTATCAAACCTATACACTTAGGCTTTTTGTACCTATTTCATTAGTTTATCACCAACCCTTCAACTTACCCATGCTAGAATAAAGCCAACCTAAGTCCTTCAACTAACAATCTAGACTTGGAAGAACAATCAGACATCCAATTCACTAAGTTATCCACTCATCAGTACTATTTCTATTGTTAACCTGTTAGGTTAGTTGACAACCAGCAGCTTATAGTGAGATTGGGCCTGGGGGATTTGATTGAGGAATACACCTAGCATTTTATTCATTCATTTCCTAGAAGAAATGTCACCGCTTGTTAGCTGCTAATCCTAGTACTGACATCTCTAAACCCTTTTTACAGGATGAGATTGAGAAGGTAATGCAAACACTCTTCCATAGGTAATGCTTTGATGCCAAATGCCTTGGAAAGCATTCCTCAAAGAAGCACCACCAATCAAGTAGCATTGACTCATCTAATAGTAGTAACAACTCAGACTCAGATTCATCTAGCAATGACAGCAGTAACACTGACTCTGATTCAGATAATAAATCAGATAGTAGATATGAATCCTACTCACACAAATCTTGATGCAAACACAAATCTAAGTCTTATCACCGAGACCGATCTAGATCCAAATCACAATCATGGTCAAGAGGTTGTGATAATCATCGCAAGGATTCACACTCTGACAAAAACTCCTACAAGAACAAGAGTATCAAGACCACTATTAGTCCTCTACCTAAGAAGTATAGCAAGTCCAAGACTAAGCCTCCTAAGAAGGATTCCATTGAAGATCTAGTCACTCGAATGAGTAATCTTAAGATCAGTGATATAGGATATGCCAAAGTCTATTTTAAAGCTCTCAGAATAATTGGCCCTGCAATTGCCAAAGTCTACTCACTACCTAAGGCTAAGGAACAACCTACAGATGATAAGCACCAGGTTAGGTTCAAAGAAAACCAATTACATGGCCCAAACCAAGGAAACCAATCTACTGGATATCAATCACGTGGAACTGGACAGCCATACCCATGTTGAGGCTGCAAGTCTCCACAGCATCAAACCCGAAACTGCCCTGCCTTAAAGGAACTTCTAATTAAGAAGGAACTTGGATATACTCAAGAAGGCAGGTATTGCATGTATGGTGGTAATGATGCCATATGACCAAAACCTAGGCAGATAATCATTGAAGCCTATGAGAAGATCAAGGAAGAACAGGCTGCATCATGCAAGCCAATATTTTGATCATCCAGTAATCTCTTTATTGTACACAGGGCAAGCCTTAACCAAGGTGAATCTTATTTCTATATGCCTAATCTAGATGACACAAATAGTGAATGCGATTCTGAATAAGGACATGATTACAACCTGCACTCCGATTACTATACTAGTGATCTAGAAAGTGAGGATGAAGATGATAAAGATGATAGAACACAGCCATATGCACAAGTATATGCTACTGAAAGAACCAAGAAAGACACTACTCAGAAGCGATGAGAAGTAATGAATAGTGTCTACATGCCACCTCATACAAGAAAGGATATTACCTCAAAGAACAATCCTGTGTCAATCATGCGTCCAAACTGCAATGAAGTTGTGCTTACCAAAGTAATGGAAGATGGAACCTGAGCCAAGATCAGACCACCCCATCATGCCAAACCAGAAACCCCTGCAAGGGAGCAACCTGCAATATGAGAGAAATCAGCCTCCTGGACAAGAGATACTCCTCCTGGTAATCCTCTTGGGACATGAGAGACTACACAAAAATCATCTCATACTGAACCCCAACAACCAGGGATAGCATGGTCTACTCTGAGACCTACAATCCCACCAGCAATAATATCCAAGATAGCACCTATTCAGGATATTGAGATGAAGGATGGAACAAGAAAGATACCTAACAAACCTGACAAGCATGTACAGATACTACCATGTATAAAGCCCTGCCCTAACACTGATGCAATATGTAAACCTATTATTACAGATAATGAACTTGAGAAGGCAGCACATGTTAGAAAATCACCCCTGTCACTTGCTACAGACCCACACAACATCCTAGCCAAGATTTTGGCAGGTCCATCAGGTCTGAGCAGTGGTGAAGTTGTTACGTTTTCTGTTCTTTTTCTCACTTACTTCTCTTGATAACTTTGCCTGCTGAACTCCATTCATGGACTACTATCGCTAACATCATTCAACACGACAACCTTATGTCACTAATGTATTTACTTAGTGATACCCCACTAGTCAGCATGACGGCTCAGTCAGCCGCCGCTTACTCACCATACACCCTTCTGCATGGACCACCAACCATAGTATTTAACCTACAAGTCCCTTACCGTGAAGGGCATCTTAGTCTTACTTTCAATCCAGTACCTCTTTCCGATCCACTTCCCCGAAGTGCCACTTCGTCCTCAGTCACCGTCCTGCTGTTTAAGAGGACGCTCTCGTGATCACAACGGATTCACCTGCCAAGCGGTCTCGTTTCCCTTCCCCGCCAGCTTACGCGCGGCCTGTCCTCTCCCGCGTCACAGTACTGGTTCATACTGTCTGTTGGACGTTGTCAACGCAGGTCAACTCGGCAGAGTTACCTTGCATCCCTCGAACCCACCGTTGGACCCTCGTTCGAACGGTACCCCATCTACTGAAAGTCGACCCATCCTTCGCAGGACATAACAAAAGACTAAGATCTACCTTGAACGGCTACCCCTGTGTAGACCACCCCCTTCTACAAAAACATCCTGTCGTCCACCATCGAAACCACTCCCGAGAAAGAGGAAACTTCAGACCCTGAATCTCCTCTCACTGACCTCGACGAAACTGCAGCCCAGCTAGAAACTTCCTCGTCCCACCCAAAAGACACCTATCTGCCCTTTTCACGCCAAGCGTCGCTCGCTTCCACCTCGGCACCGTTCAGTACACTCTTGGTCCCAACCAAGAAAAGTTCCCCCTTGTCTACAAAACCCCCTGTCCTCCCCCCTTTCACAAGAAAGGCAAAACCCCCTCCAGCCGGTGCTCCTGCCCCTGCCCTTGGTCTTCCAGCCAGTGCCCCTGCCCCTGCCTCCGGTCTTCCAGCTGGTGCCCCTGCCCCTGCCCCCGGTCTTCCAGCCGGTGCCCCTGCCCCTGCCTCCGGTCTTCCAGCCAGTGCCCCTGCCCCTGCCTCCGGTCTTCCAGCCGGTGCCCCTGCCCCTGCCCTTGGTCTTCCAGCCGGTGCCCCTGCCCCTGCCCCCGGTCTTCCAGCCAGTGCCCCTACCCCTGCCCCCCTCCCGCCTGCCAGTCCACCCGTACCCCCGATGGCTGCAGCACTCCCTGAATACAAAGTGGGACGCCCTAGCAACTTCTACAGCGATGCTAACCGTGTGGAAACGTGGCTAGGCGAAGTCAACGGATACCTCTTCCTTAACGACCATATCTACACCACCAACAAAACAAAAGTCGGATTCGCCTTGTCTTTTATGAAAGACAAACCCATCGACGTCACGACCAAAGGAAATACTACCGCCGGCCCGTGGGCTACCAAGTACCGATGAATAGCCAACACCAGATCTCCCCCGTCTTACGATGCCTATGATGCCTTCATCGCTCTCGTCCGCGCAACCTTTAAGCCCGCTGACGCTGCCCAAGCAGCTTACCACTGGCTCGACCAGCAGAAAGCCAGTCACGAAGAAGATGGGTTGTTAATCTACAACAACACCTTCCTCAGCAAAGCCGCCCTTGCCGGAATTACCGCCGAAAACACCCTCATCCATCTCTATGAGAAAGGAATTTACGAAGGACTCGCACGACAAATCATCTCCATGGAAACCCCTCCCACTACGTTAGCAGGATACATGGTTCACGCGTCCAGCTTTCACGGCAAATGGAAGCAAGCCTGCGCTCTCCGACCCCCCGCTGCTTGTCAACGCTCTGCCACCCCCGCCGTCGGAGCGGTTACCCTTGCCAAACTCACTCCTCAGGAAAAGGAGAGATGCTTCAAAAATTCCCTCTGTTTCCATTGTCGACAACCTGGACATCTATCAACGTCATGCCCCAAATTTCCGTCAACCAGACCCCGCCAGCACGTCGCCGCTGTCACCGCGGAACCTCCCCCATCCGACACCCCACTTGTGGATTTTTAGTTCGGGATACACACACGGCTTGCATATCCCCTGTAATTACTTCCGACCATGTACGAATGTCTAACACGACTATGTTACCAATTCGATTCATGATCCAACCACAAGCCGAACACCACGCCCTTGTCGACAGCAGAGTGGATATTAATTGCTTCGACTTGTCCTACACCCGCAGTTTGAACCTCCCCTTAATCCCTCTCAAAACTCCTCTTGCAGTCAACAATCTGAACAGCCCACTCAAGGACGGAGCCAAGTACACTATCACCCTCGCCACCACCATCGGACCCCATGTTTATTCTATCCCCTTTTTTCTCATCAACTGTGGCCAACGCCGCATTATCCTTGGTTGACCATGGCTAAATGACGCCAACCCTGTTATCGATTGGTGCAATGGCACCATATCACTGCCCCCGATACCTCCCCCTCCGCCTATTTGCACTCACATCCACCGTTTCCTCGGAACAGAAAGCCCCGCCAATTTTCTCGATCGTGCTCTCCATGCCCATCATTCTACTCACAATGTCCGTCATGTCACTACGTCGACCATGCTCGCTCAGAACGCCCCCGACAAACCACCCGTGCTACTCCCCCGGGAATATGAACAATACGCCGACCTCTTCACTAAAGAGTCTTCTGATCGCCTTCCCCCTCCGCGAATGCCATCCCATTCCATCACCACGGATGACTCTTTTATCCCGAAAGTAGGAAAACTGTATTCGCTCACTCCTGACGAACGGACAACCCTTGACACTTTTATTGACGATAACCTATGCACTGGCAAGATTGTCCCGTCGTCCTCCCCCCAGGGTTCTCCCTGTTTCTTCGTCAACAAAAAAGAATGGGGTGACCTACATCTTTGTATTGACTACCGGCACGTCAACGCCCACACTGTCAAGGATGGCTATCCCCTCCTACGAATCGATGACATTATCGATTCACAAGTCGGCAACGTCATTTTTCCAAATTTGACGTTAGCGCGGGATTCACCCGCATCCCCATGGCTACAACAATAGACCCACGATCCTCCCTCGACTCTCAGAGTCTGGCCACTTTCGTCACCCATCGTGGCCTTTTCGCCCCCACGGTCATGTTATTTGGACTCGTCAATTCCCCCCCTACTTTTCAACATGCCATGACTAATTTCTTTACGGGTCTTGACGGTCTTTCTATTTACATGGACGATATCCTGATCGGCTCCCCTGACGCTGTTACACATACCACCCACACCCACGCTTTCCTATCCCGTTGCCGCGATCTTGACCTCCCCTTAAAACTTTCCAAATGCGCCTTCGACGTCACCACCATCGATTACCTCGGGTTAGTCCTCCAACCAGGTAGCATTGCCATGGACCCTGTTAAACTCGCCAGCATCGCCGACTGGCCCACCCCCACCAAACTTTGCGATGTCAGGTCTTTCCTCGGTTTCGCCAATTTTTACCGGCGTTTCATCGCGGACTACTCCCGTGCGGCTCGTCCCCTTATCGACCTCACCAAAAAGTCCACCCCATGGGTTTGGTCCCTTGCATGTCAAGCAGCTTTTGACGACCTCAAATGCCGCTTCCTGTGCGAACCCATCCTTCAGCTCCCCCGCCCCTCTGTCCCCTTTGCCATCGCCACAGACGCCTCCCTTTATGCCTCTGGTGGTATTCTCCTTCAAGCTGACTCCAATGGCGACTGGCACCCCTGCGCCTACCTCTCCCATGCGTTCTCCCCGGCTAAGCACAACTACCACATCTACGACCGGGAACTCACTGCGGTCCTCTCCACCCTTGTGGCCTGGCGTCACCACCTCCTCGGTTCCCCCTTCCCAGTCACCGTCTTTACTGACCACGCCAGCCTCGCCTACTTTTGCTCTCCACAAAAGCTCAATCATCGCCAGGCGCGTGCTCTCATCACCCTTTCCGAATATGATCTCCACTTCGTCCACATCCCGGGTCCCCTTCTCTCCGGGCCTGATGCCCTCTCCCATCGTCCCGATCACCTTCCCCCCCATGACCGCGACAACGAGGATGTCACCCTTTTACCCCCTACCCTTTTCGTCCGCCTCATCGATACGGCCCTTCGGGACAAGCTCGCCCACTCTCACCAGGCTGACCCCCTTGTCCTCACCACCCTCCGCTCCTTAGATGGCGAGACACCCCCCCAATTCCGCTCTCGCCTTAGCGACTGGTTCTTTACCGCCAGCGTCCTCGCTTTCCAAGGCTGCGTTTACATCCCACCCGCCCTATGACGGGACGTCCTCCGTCATTCTCATGACCACCCTTCTGCTGCTCACCCCGGCATCCTCAAGACGCGTCACCTCGTCACCTCCTCCTTCTGGTGGCCTGGGCTCGCTTCCTTTGTCCGCCAATACGTTCAAGGATGTGCCACTTGCCAACAGACCAAAGTCAACACACACCCCTCCATCCCTCCACCCCTTCCCATCCCCTCCATGTCATCTCCTCGCCCCTTTGCCCAACTCTCTTGCGACTTAATCACTGGACTTCCACCAGCCGGTCCCTCTTCCTTCGACAGTATTCTGGTCGTGGTCAACCATGGACTAACAAAGGGGGTGGTGCTTTGCCCTACCAAGTCCACTGTCACCGCCGAAGGTATTGCCACCCTTTTCTTTCACAATATCTACCGACGGTTTGGTCTCCATGAAAAACTCATCTCTGACCGAGGACCGCAATTCGCCTCAGCATTTGCCAAGGAACTGGGACGCCTTCTACACTACAATATTTCCCTTTCCACCGCCTTCCACCCACAAACCGATGGACAATCTGAACGAGTCATTCAAGAACTCGAAGTCAACCTAAGAGCCCTCTGTGGAAACAACCCCCTCACTTGGCTCGATCACATCCCCCATGCCGAATTTGTACATAACCATCGCCCCCACTCCGTCACGGGCAAATCCCCTTTCTCCCTTCAAATGGGATACAAACCCCTTGCGCTTCCGACTGTTCTCCCAACCTCCAACCTCCCCGCCGTAGAAAATCGCCTACGACTCCTAACGGCAGCAAGAAACGAAGCCCTCGCCGCTCACGACATTGTGCAGAGGACTATGGCCGCTCGCTCCCACGGACCCCATACTTCCTTCAAACTAAGAGATAAGGTTTGACTCGACGCACACAACCTTCAACGGCACGTTCCCACCGCCAAGCTTGCTCCCAAGCGAGAAGGCCCCTTCGAAGTAACCAAGGTCCTTAATAAAGCCGCTTACGAACTCCGCCTCCCATGAACGTGGAAAATTCATCCAGTTTTCCACGCCTCACTCCTCTCCCCTTATCACGAGAACGACATATACAGCAAAAACTTCCCTCAACCGCCACTGGACCTAGTTGCCGGAAGCGAAGAATACGAAGTCCATCAGCTTCTACGCCACCAGGGAACTCACGGTCGCCACCAATTCCTTGTTCGGTGGAAGGGATACATGCCGGAAGAAGATTCCTGGGAACCTGAATCTAACCTAGGAAATGCCAAGGACATCCTTGATGCTTATAAGTGTCTGCGACCAAAGGTATTCAACAGGAAATAAAAACTCCCTCTCGTTGCCCACCATTCCGATTCCCACTGATCCCACCGAGCCCCTCACCGACCTCAACCAACGTTTCCACCACACCCACTCTGTGTCTGTCTATCGATACGCCCCTCTCACCCCCTGCACCCGTGGCCCCCTTTGCCCCATATGCCGCGACCCCACTCCAATACCTCCACCAACTCCCTCCCCACCCTCACCCCCGTCTCCTCCAACGACTCCCTCTCCGGGCTCCACTACAACCCCATCACCCATCAGACTGAGTTCACTAGAGACCCCAATCCCCCTTACACTCCCAACCACTGCGAAATATTACAAGCAGAAAGACCCTCGTCCCCCAACCCAAACGATGCCCCCCACGTCTTGCAGGGGGACGAACTCCCTCAAAAAGAGACGAAGTCGGACTCCCTCCCCAGACCTCTTGAGGACGACGACGAAGCACGTGCGCGGATCGGTCACCGCTACCTCTTAACTGATCTCACTTTGTTCGCTACCCACCCGCCAAACCCCGCTGTCTCCTCCTCCCTGACCCTCTCCCCAGCTTGCCAACCCCTCCACTTCTCGCCCATGACAGATGACGACCGGTCGTTCGTGCTCACAGCCTTGTGAAACCCGCGAATGTCGGATTCTCTCCGAACTCATTTGCAACCACACTCCCCCCTCCTTTCCCTCTACCACGCCTTCCTTGCCCTTTGCCAGGTCGACCAGGTCGCGTTGGTCCCGACAAGAGACGTTCCTGTAGCTATGGCGCTTGAGCAGGTCAACACCCGCCTAGGCAACCTCGAAAACCACCTACTCCTCGCCATGCACTCTCTGGGCATGACCACCACCTTGCGCAACCTCGATCACTCTCTTTACCTCTCTTATCACTTCGCTTTCCCAGAATACGTCGGTCCTCTCCCACTCCCCCACCCCTTCCCTGGGCCTACCCCATTGACCGATGATGATCTTGCCTTATACGAAACCATGGACTGGCAACAACCGAGGAGCCTTCTCCCCCTTCAGATGTCACCCCGTCGGACTCCACACTATTGCCTTGGCTGCAACCGCTATGGCCACCTCCGCTATGAATGCCGAGCTTATACCTGCCCTTACTGTCGCGATTCGGCTCCTGGCCACTCCCCCGTGGCTTGCCCCGACAGACCTCCCGCAATTACCACCACCGCCATCCCATCGAATTCCTTCGAAACCCCCGCTGTGATCGCCCTCGCCCCGCCCACGCAAGTCCCCAGCAGGAAACAGAAACGACGTGGCAAATGGTCCGCCCGCATCAATGTCTGCACGTCCCGTTTCCTCATCGACCCCAACCCCGCTATACTGGTCGCCCTCTTTGACAATCCCCCTTGCCCACTGCCTACCTTTTCTACCCCCTCTGACCCCGACGGTTTCGACAACTTCGATGGTGCGGGATATGTGGGATAGTCGAATCAGTGTTTCGAGAATTACCAGGGGGGTAATGTTACGTTTTCTGTTCTTTTTCTCACTTACTTCTCTTGATAACTTTGCCTGCCGAACTCCATTCATGGACTACTATCGCTAACATCATTCAACACGACAACCTTATGTCACTAATGTATTTACTTAGTGATACCCCACTAGTCAGCATGACGGCTCAGTCAGCCGCCGCTTACTCACCATACACCCTTCTGCACGGACCACCAACCGTAGTATTTAACCTACAAGTCCCTTACCGTGAAGGGCATCTTAGTCTTACTTTCAATCCAGTACCTCTTTCCGATCCACTTCCCCGAAGTGCCACTTCGTCCTCAGTCACCGTCCTGCTGTTTAAGAGGACGCTCTCGTGATCACAACGGATTCACCTGCCAAGCGGTCTCGTTTCCCTTCCCCGCCGGCTTATGCGCGGCCTGTCCTCTCCCGCGTCACAGTACTGGTTCATACTGTCTGTTGGACGTTGTCAATGCAGGTCAACTCAGCAGAGTTACCTTGCGTCCCTCGAACCCACTGTTGGACCCTCGTTCGAACGGTACCCCGTCTACTGAAAGTCGACCCGTCTTTCGCAGGACGTAACAGAAGTACTGGCAAACTCATGAGAGCTTAGTTCACTCCTGATTGACCAGCTTAAACCAAAGATAGTCACTATTAATCCCCCTATATAGCATACTGCCAAATCACATCACGTACATGCCCTAGTACACAAAGCCTCCTCAACTAGGCCTCTACTCAAAGTAAATGTCAAGTTTGGCACAGATACAATCCTTGCAATTATTGACTCAGGTAGTGAAATCAATCTAATGTGAATCAATGTACTCAGACAGCATCTTGTACAGGTTCCCATTGATATGAGCAAGACTCTAGAGCTACAGGATGCCAGTGGTCACTTTACTACACTCACAGGCAAGGTAGATAACCTTGAATTGACTGTAGGAGGTGTAAATACTGTAGCAAACTACTGGCTAAGTGAAACATCACCCCCAGCTATCATATTAGGCCGGGAATGGCAGTGCTATTATTTCTATGAAATATGGATGAATAGAAGGCTAGATTCTTCCTCAAGCAAATTCCCCAGGCCCAAACTCACTATAAGCTGCTGGTTGACAATGAACCTAACAGATCAAGCAATAACAAGATTGAATGAGTAACAAAACTTAGTGAAATGGATCCCTGGTTGTTCTTCCAAGTCCAGGTTATTAGCTGAAAGACTTAGGTTGGCTTTATTCTAGCTTGTATAAGCTCAGGGGTTGGTCTAAGGATAGGGGAACAAGTACTAAAAGGCCTAATCAATAGGTTTAGTAGTTGTGTGTTAGAGAGATTAGGGATTTGCACAGCAACTGTTAGGGTGATGGCTATGCAATGGATATTGCCTAAAAGAGGCTCAGAAGAAGTGTTGATTGAGATAGAAAGTGTGGTGGAATTGGCTACACTGGTTGTGTAGTAAATCCTCTAGTAGAATTACTAGAGAATCTGATGTTGAATTGATTACACAAGAACTGATTGCTAAATATAGCAATGTTTGGTGTGGGAAAATTAGCTTAAGGTTTACTCTGTTTATGGTCAATAGGGTTTGTTTGTACCCTTGTTTATTGGCTCACAAAGAATGCTAATTTGTGCAAAGTGGGCGCTCAGCTAGTAGATATTCTTAGATTAGATTTATCTAAGTTACAGTGCCTTTCTGCTATAGTGGCCACCTACTAGGCGATTCAATGACGTAATCAGGGGCTTTCTACTTTAGTGCTCAACTACCAATAGTCACTTAACGTACACTTAAATGTGTAAATGTCCTAGATAACCACTTTTGAGGCTTATGTAAGCACACTTTTAAGCGATATTACCTAATGGAACCTTATCTACACTTAGGGAACCTCTAGGGATAGTGTGGAGTGGTTATTTAACCTTTTCTCCTACTAACTATGCACCAAAAGGTTGATTTAGGGCTAAGTTTTGCTTTGTACACTTAGATGTTATGTAATCTAGGTAGAAGTGAACTTATTGGACCCTTTTCCCTCCCAGATCTCGCTTGGGATCTTGATACTCCTTCAGGAATTGAAGGTTTGATCAAATTGATTGAAATCTAGGGTACAGATCAGCTATCTATATATACTAATTACATGTGGCTGTGTTAGACCCTTAAAGCGGACTTATGAGTCACTATGAGTCACCTATTAGTCATAATGAGTCATACAGAAGGCTATGCATCCAGTTATGGGTAAACTTTATTATTTACACCAATTGGGGCAATTTGCAATTGCAGGGCCTTATGGCTGTGCTGCTGACAGGCTGTGTTGGACCCTGCAGGGTATGGCTATGCATCCCAATTGGGGCAGGCTGTGCAGCTTCCTTAAGCAACCTGAAACCTTAT
>JBBPSN010000700.1:0-11651 GCA_038093615.1 Austroboletus olivaceoglutinosus | reverse complement strand
GTCACACTCAGGGACTACTCAGGACATTCCCTCACCTAGGTATCAGTCCTAGCCAGGAGACCAATGTTCCAACACAGGTACCAGCCCCGTTTGAGGTTTATGGCATGACACTATCATTAGCATAACACCCCTCCAGCTCTCTCTCAAGCCTGTACTACCTTCACCTCCATTACGGTCCAAACCATGTATTGGATGCATATGAACCTATGGCAGTCATAAACAGCCTTTTGGACTAGCAACCCCCACGAAGTCCCATCTCCTCAGTGGACTGTCATCAAATCCATGTTCCTTCAAAAAAAGTCAACTCAACTGTATATGGTTGTAACAAGTGTTATGGTAGAGAACCCTGTGCTCATCTTTTCTCCTTTTTACTATTTGTTTCCCCCTTACTTATTGACCAACTATCCCTTACCTGAGAAACTGTTCTCCATCATTGACGACTCCCCACTTTCCAACACCTTCCCTATCTGGCCTCCATCCTTGTAAGGTTACAATCAGCTTCTAGTTTAGTATCCATCTTAGGATGCTTACTCCTCCACCTGCTATTCTGGGCAAGTACTCCTTCCAGTATCTCATAGGACTTTCCTTTCATGATACTTATCATATTTATTATCCTGGTCTGTGCTTGTTTCTCATAGTATAAAAGCACCTTATATACTAGATTGTTTCCCTAGTTAAATCTACACAATTCAATGTAGTGTTTAACCCGCTTCAGTCTCAAACACCTTTGTGTGATATAGGTCTTTGTACTATCTTTGAATGCACACTCGCTGTTCAAGTCTGCTTCACCATCGAGTGTAGTACTTACAGCAAGCATTCTTCTTAATCACCAACCTGGGAAAGCTTGTAGTGAGATACTGATGTAGGTACCTGTTACACTAATGATAGCATTGTGCCCTAAACCTCAAACAGGGCTGGTACCCATATCAGAATATTGATCTCCTGGCTAGGGCTGGTACCTAGGTGAGGGAATGTCCTGAGTAGTCCTTGAATGCAACACTCGATGGTGAAGTAGACTTGAACAGCAAGTGTGCACTCAGAGGTAGCACAAAGTCCTGAAGAGAGAAGGAGTCATGGCGATCCTGAATGACTAAGGCAGCAAAGTCCGGGGCTAAACACTATGTTGAATTGCATAGATTTAACTGGGTTACAATCTACTGTACAGGGCACTTTTATACTATAGAAAATGAGCATGGACCAAGAGGTTGAGAATGGTAAGTATTGAGTAAGGAAGGTCCTATAAGATACTAGAAGGAATACTAGCCTAGAATAGAAGGCAGAGGAGTAAGCGTCCGAAGATAGGCAACTAGAATAGAGACCAATTGTAACCCTACAAAAAAGGAGGTCAAACAGGGAAGGCATCAGAAAAGGGGGATTTGTCCTCTACGGAGAATGGATTCTCGGAGAGGGGATAATCAGTCAATGAGTATGGGGAAAAAGGGTAGTAAAAAGGTGAAAATACAAGCGTGGGGTTCTCTATCATAACAGTACCAGCCCTACTCAACGCTCCTGGGCTAGATGCTATTGTTAGCATAACAATGAGTGGTCATGTGTCAAGGGAAGGGATGGCATACTCACAGCATTCATGAACTGTGGGGGCAGATGTCCACCATATGGATGCATGTACTGTGGGTGTGGCTGACTGCTGTTCTGGGTGTGCATGTACAGTGCAGGGGGCTGACCAGTTTGAGCAGGCAAATACTGGGTGGGGGCCTGTTCATTCTGCATTGGCATATACAGTGGGGCTTGCTATCCAATCTGAGCTGTGGCCTGACCAGTGTAAGTAGGCAAGTACTGAGGGGGGGGCCGTCCGTTCTGCATCGACATGTACTGCAGGGCTTGCTGTCCAATCTGAGCTGCAGCAAACTGCTGTGGAGTATGTCCACCTTGAGCTGCCAAGTACTGGGGAGGCACCTGTTCCTGATAGTAGTATGCAGTATTATTAAATGCCAGAGGCATATTCACCGCATCGCCCTATAGAAAGGACTGCTAGTGTATGTAAAAACCAGCTTGCAGAGGGAAAGCAGTAGTATAAGCAGGGCCAGGCCCATACCATCCACCACCCATATGCATTGGCTCATTAAATCTGCTGATGGTAGCATTCTGTTGGCCAGCCAACACATCACACTCACCACCTACACTAATATTAGCCATGCTCAAATAAACAAAGCTGCATTCATATCCTGTTTGACTCCTAATGCAACAGACTTGGCAACTCGCTGATCATCTATTCCTTGAATTGTTGTGGACGACTACAATGTCAAGGCCTCAGGGTCAGAAGGCTTCTGAACAAAGACAATACCTGGACTACAGGTGCAACCTTCTTTGGTAGCTTGCAAGTACAATGCAGAAGGGTCAAAAATCACCTTTTGAAATTGCATGTGATTCTTTAGAGTTCAACATTGAAGACTAAAAGCATCATCTTCATTCTTATTTGTCTTTGTGGAAAGGGTTCCCTTTGAGATGATCCTTGGCTTGGGGTACTGAGTTGAGGGTTGATAAGCCGCATCAGATATGTCATGTGCCTATGCAGTACTGGAAGACAAGGCAATAGGATTTGTAGGAAGGGCTGAGAGAGATGGGCAGTCTGCCACTGACAGACTGACAACTCGGGTGGATACACCCATGTCTGCTGGAACACCATCTGTTGCAGAGTCAAAGGTCACAACTGAATTAGTATGAATAGTATTATCTTGGGTGACAGACAGATTTGGCTTTGTCTGAGCAACCTCAGACTCCTCAGAAGAATCATGCATCTTTGTTGAAAGTGGGTGAGTGCACTTCTTCTTGATTCTGCCATCATCAGATGCCTTGTGCTTCCCTTTCCCGATGAGATGCTTCTTTGAAGACTGGTGCAAATCAGCAAGGTAATTAATCTTGCACTTATGGGACACAGATTAATCTTTAGGAACATCTGAGTTCCTGCCTATGAGGTGTGGTGTGGTGTCTAAGGAAAATGAATGAATAGAAGGCTAGGTGACTTCCTCAAACAAATCCTCTAGGCCCAATCTCACTATAAGCTGTTGGTAGACAACTAACCTAACAGATCAAACAATAGCTCAACTACTGAGTGAGTGAAAACTTAGTGAATTGGATCCCTGGTTGTTCTTCCAAGTTAAGGTTATTAGCCAAAGAACTTAGATTGGCTTCTTTCCTAGCAAAAATATGTGAAGGGCTGAGTTGTGGATAGCAGATAAGTACAAAAACTCAAAGTGTGTAGGTTTGATATGTAAGTGTAGAGCTTGATTGGTAATTTCCTAGATCAGTTTAAGGTTTGGGGCTGTGCAATGGATATGGCCTGAAAGGGTCTCCAATGAAGTAGTATCTGAGATAGAAAGTTCCTTGTGATGGTTTGTTGTTGGTGTGCAATAATTCTTCTATAATAATTGCTCAGAAAAACCAATGTTTAGTGAATTGCATGAGATCTAACTGCTAAATGTAGCAATTAAAATGTGTGGGAAAATCAATTGGATGTCACTCTATATGTGCTCAATTTGGTTAGTGATAAACCTTTGTTATTGGCTCATGAGAGTACTGTTTGTATACTAAGCAAATGCTTGCCTAGTAAATATTCTTAAACTAGATTTATCTAAGTTATGGTGCCTTTCTGCTATAGTGGCCACCTACTAGGGGATGCAATGATGTAATCATGTTAAGACCATGTGAGCACTGCTCTGGGGTCTAACTCCGGAATGCTAGAGTTGACTTGTGATGGGACTTTGGCTTCACCATATGTGGTGTGCCCTTGTATGAGTCTGGTTGTCCCATATTTCAGAGGGTTGGAGATCGAGGGTTGGAGTAGAGTTGTCAAGACTCAAGTGGAGTAGAAGAGCAGGAGACTAAGTTGATATTTGAACTAAGGGCTAAGTACAGCATACTTGAGGATTTATATACAAAGGTCAGATGTACATTACTAAGGTAGTCATAAGTCCAGAATGGAATAACTGAGTACTGGAGCAGTGCCAGTAAAGAGCACAGCCAGAGCTGTGCTCCTAAGTGAGCACTGGTACAGAGGAATCTAAGTAGTGAGACTAGTACAAAAACAGATGACAGGAAACATAAGTATAATGAAATGGAGATACATATAGTGGAGGAATGGAGTTGAGCTGGCATATCTGGAGATGGTGTGCACCGGAGCTAGGAGGCCTGGAGGACTGGAATGGACTTGGCCAGAATTTCAGGATATGACAAATCAGATGCTTTCTGGCTTAGTGCAATACCCAATTATGTTAAAGGCTTTCTGCTTTAGTGCTCAAGTACCAATTGTCACTTAACGTGTGCTTAAACATGTAACTGTTCTAGTAATTGTTTGTAGGGCTTATGTAAGCTCGGATATAAGCGAAATTACCTAATAGAACCTTATATACACTTGGGGGACCTTTGGGGATGGAGGGAATTGGTTATTTGACATTTTTCCCTACTAACTATGCACCAAAAGTGTGTTTAGGGCGAAGATTTTGTTATCTAACCTTAGATATTATGTAATCTAGGTAGAAGCGAAATTATCCTAGCCTTTTCCCACTAAGATCTCAAAGGGGGGAGCTAAATCCTCTTCTGAAATAGAAGATTAATCTAGAGATTGATAAGATCTGAGGCACAGAGATCAGCCTCTATATATACAAAGTACAGGTGGCTGTGCTGGACCCTTTAAGTGGTCACAGGAGTCAGAAGGAGTCATTTTGGGTCAGGTATGAGTCAGAATGAGTCATTTTGACAGATCTGGCAGTTACCCTTTTGGTAACTTCTCTTTTAGTCCTATGGCTGTACTACCATTCTGGGAGGGGCTGTGCATGCCTGAGAGTGGTGTGGCTATGCTGAACAAGGGCCAACATACATATGGGGGTTATTAGAGTTGATACAGTAGTGTAAGTACAATATCACTTATTAGCATATATGTAGTGTAAAGAAATTTACATATCTCTTGAACCTCTTGAGATAAAATCATGAACAAATTAGGGGAGGTAGTCATCTATATGATACATCTTCTGACAGCAGGAGTAGTGCATAGGTTATGTTCCTGACTCAATATGATTTCTTTCATGTGCAGGTCAGCAGTAGCACACTACACTTATACTGCCCCTCAGTTTGCTTTTCAAGTATCACTCTTAGCCATTGTTCCTATGAACATCATTGTCATTGTCATTGTCCTGGCTTGTGATCCAGTAAGTGGTCTCTTTATTTGATCTTATTAATATCATTGCAACCAATCCGACCTACATGAACTCAGTCCATACTTTTCCATTCTTCTTTCTTTGTTTTCAAAACATCAAAGCATATTTTGCAGTCTGATATTTTAGTTCTTTCATTGTCCTTTCATTTCATTTGGTGTTGGCCTTCAGGCCCTGATTATAGTCTTGGTTTCCCTATTTAGACATGCTTCTTTGATAACTTTTGAGTCATCGAGCAGCTTCCTTGTTAGATACACAGTCCTGGGCATGCCCAAACTATAAAGGTCTTGTACCTTAGTTTTTGAATACAATTCCCTTTGAGTCTGTTTCTCATTTCTCCCACTTATTGACATTTCTTTTAGAAAATGAATGAATAGAATGCTAGGTGTATTCCTCAATCAAATCCCTCAGGCTGTCATATCCAGAAATTCTGGCCAAGTCCATTCCGGTCCTCCGGACCTTCTAGCTCCGGTACGCACCATCTCCGGACACGCCAGCTCAACTCTGTTCCTCTGCTGTATGTATCTTCATTCTGTTGTACTTATGTTTCCTATCATCTGTTTCTGTACTAGTCTCGCTGCTTAGATTCCTCTGTACCAGTGCTCGCTTAGAAGCATAGCTGGAGCTGTGTTCTTTACCGGCACTGCTCTGGTACTCAGTTATTCTGTTCTGGACTTATGACTACCTTAGTAATGTACATTCGACCTCTGTATATAAACCCTCAAGTACGCTGTACTTAGCCCTCAGTTCGAATATCAACTTAGTCTCCTGCTCTTCTACTCTGCTTGAGTCTTGACGACTCTACTCCGACCCTCTGTCTCCAACCCTCCAAAATACGGGACAACCAGGCTCGTACAAGGGCGCACCACATATGGTGAAGCCAAAGTCCCATCGCAAGTCAACTCCAGTGTTCCGTAGTTAGACCAAGGAGTAGTGCTCACATGGTCTTAACAGTATATTCGAACTCTCCTTGTTATGAGTCTCCTTATCTTTCCATCATGGCTACTACCACTTGCATCACACGCTCTCAGACACGCGCCCTAGGCACAGAACCACAACGTTCTCCCCATTACAATCCCCTCTCCATCTTTAGCAGTAACAGTCGTTGAGGTTCCGAACTCGTCAACCAATTCTGGAGCTTCTCCGCTCACCGCGCCCCCACCTCCACCTCACAGCACTAAGGACCTCCAAGATCCCTAACTCTGGGAGCGCGCATAGAGAAGCTACCTGACAATGAAGACAGTGATACAGAAATAGGACGACGCCCTCTGGGCTTGTTCATTACTCCCCCACGTTGTCCACCTCCGAGGCAAGATGACCACCCTGGAGATGACTCCTCGGACCACAATTCGGACAGCTTTCAGCTGGACGAACTAAATCCAGGAGATCCCAACGACAACCATTCCAACCCATCTTCCGATCACGATGAGCACATCCCGCATGATACGTTGGCTAATCTGGCTAATGCTATCCAGGGTCTCACTCGCTCCTCTCGCCGCCTCTCAGAATCAACTCCATGCACCAAAGTCCGAGAACCAGATCAGTTTGATAGGGCAGACCCCCACAAACTCCGGGTCTTCTTGGTGCAGTGCGAGCTGAACTTTCAGGACCGGCCTAGGGCATTCCGGAACAACCGCACCAAAGTAATCTTTGTGCAGTCATACCTAAAGGGAATAGCCTTGGAATGGTTCGAACCTGACCTCTTCGAGAAAGACAACCCCACACTCCGTCCTCTTTGGATGGACAGCTTTTGGGACTTCGTCCTCGAGCTGCAAACCAATTTCGGACCTCACAACCCCATCAGTGACACCAAACACCAACTCAACCACCTCAGCATGAAGGATTCCCAACATATCAACAAGTACATTGTGGAGTTCAACCAGATCACTTTGCAAGTCCAAGGCTATGGAGAAGGTGCCCTCTGGCACCACTTCTACAATGGCCTCCCAGACCAGATCAAAGACAAGATCTCCCGCATGGGTAAACCCTGCACCCTTGTCAAACTCTGTTCTCTCATGCAGGCTATCAACGCACCCTATTGGGAGCACAAGTCCGAAATTAGTTGGCAACAAAAGCCCTCCGGGAATCAGCCCTCCAAGATATTGTCCAACAAACCCACCTCCAAAAAAAATAACTCTGACAAATGCAACAGTGGCTCCAAGGACTTAAAAGAGTCCAAGGGCAAAGCCGCTAGCACCTCCGGACCCTCTGGGTCCTCCAACTCCAATAAGCCCAACCTCTCATTGAAGCTCAGCAAAGACGGCAAGCTTACCGATGCTGAATGCAAACACTGCTTTGACAATAAGCTTTGCATGTTCTGCGGACAAGGTGGCCACATGGCCAAGGACTACTCCAAGTCCATGTCCCAAGCATTCAAAGCCTGCTCCACGACAACAACTTTGGAAGCAAAACCAGAGGCCTCTACTTCAGAGGCAAAAAAATAGTCCACGACCTCCAAGACTCTGCACGAATGGATGGTTGCATTGACTCTGACCGTGCACCCAAGGAGATCTGCCTCAATGCATCTGCTCTCTCAGACCCCTGCTCACTAATGCCCTCCATTACACTCCTGTCCTATGATATGCCCGCTTTTCCCGTGCTTGTAGACTCCGGATCCTCCGACTGTTTCATAGATACGTCCTTTGTGAATAAAAACAATCTTTCTCCATACACGGTCCCTCCGCTCCAACTCCACCTGTTCAATGGCACATTGAACTCCACCATCTCCTAAGCTCTCGACCTCTCTGTCCACTTTGAAACTGGCGATACAACTCTGACAATGTTCTATGTCACTCTGCTGGATAGCTCCTGCTCTGTTGTCCTTGGATATAACTGGCTTACCCACTACAATCCGTTGATTGACTGGGTTACAAGCAGTATCTCACTCCAAACCACCCCGCAGCCCATGCCAGCTCCACCAAGCTCACCTCCACAGCCTCCGGTCTTACCACCGCCAGCTACTCCATCTCCACCAGACCCACCGTGTTTCTCCGACTGCAAAGCACTGCCAATCACGTTCATCAATGCTCTGGCTTTTGCTTTGGCTTGTCGCCTCCAAGGCTCCATGCAGTTCAGCCTGCAACTCTGCCCCCAGGAGAGTGAGCTCTGCACCGCCACCACAGACCCAGATCCAGTCAACTTCTCCGGGATCCCATTGGAGTATCATGAGTTCGCTGATGTTTTCAGCAAGAGCAAGGCCTCTATGCTTGCTCCATACTGAGAACACGACCTCAAGATCAACCTGGAAGACAGTGCCTCATCTCCGTTGGGTACTACCTACTCCCTTTCCCAGTCCAAGCTTGGTTCCCTCTGCACCTTCCTAGATGAACATCTCGCTAACAGATTTATCCATCCCTCTTCCTCTGCTCATACAGCTCTGGTTCTCTTTGTCTGCAAAAAGGATGGCTCACTCCACCTTTGTGTTGACTTCTGAGGACTCAACAGAATCATGAAGAAAAACTGCTATCCACTTCCCTGCATCTCCGACCTCCTCGATGCTCCAAGCCGCACAAAGATCTATACAAAAATTGACCTCCAGCACATGTACCACCTAGTCTGCATGGCCAAGGGCGATGAGTGGAAGACCACCTTCTGCATGCACTACGGCTCCTACGAATGGCTTGTAATGCCCTTTGGTCTCATGAATGCCCTAGCAGCATTCCAGCGGTTCATCAACACCATCTTTGCTGATATGCTTGATGTTTGCATCATAGTATACTTGGATGACATCCTCATCTTCTCCGAGGACATGGCCTCTCACAAAGCGCATGTCTGCGAAGTTCTCCGTCATCTCCACAAACACGGACTTTACACCAAACCCAAAAAATGCGAATTCCACACTGACTCCACTGAGTACCTCGGTTACCAGATGTCTCCCTCCGGTCTCACCATGTCCCGGGATAAGGTCCAGACTATCTTGGATTGGCCGGACCCTTGGAAAGTGAAGGACATTCAGTCCTTCCTAGGATTCGCAAATTTCTACTGGCGTTTCATTCACAACTACGCCAATCTCATCATTCCCTTAATCTGCCTCACCTGCAAGGGTACCCCCTGGCATTTCTCCGACGCCTGTCACTCCGCCTTCCAGTCCCTCAAGGACACCTTCACCTCCGCTCCTATCCTTACCCATTGGCTTCCTGATGCTCCAATAATAGTAGAAACCGACACCTCTGACTATGCTATCACCAGCATCCTCTCCATCCGCTGTGCGAATGAGGAAATCCAGCCCCTTGCCTACTACTCCTGGACCTTGCATACTCCGGAGCTCAACTATGACACCCACAATAAGGAGCTCTTGGCTATCCACGAGGCTTTCTGGACTTGGTGACATTACCTCGAAGGCTCCGGAACTCCAGTTGATGTGGTCACCGACCACAAAAACCTCAAGTACTTCGCCACTACCAAACTCCTGACTCAGCGGCAAGCTTGCTGGTCGGAGTTCCTCTCCCAATTCCACATGGTGGTCCAGTTCTGTCCCGGCTGCCTTGGCACTAAGCCTGATGCCCTCACTAGACGCTGGGACGTCTATCCTAAAGAGGGGGATAAGGACTAAGCTTGCGTCAACCCTTACAATTTCCATCCCGTTTTTACTCAAGAACAGCTTGCTGCGTCCCTCCAAGCCACCTACCTCACATATCCGGTACTCTGGGCCAGCACCCTGTTCGATCTTGAGTCCCTCCACAATGACATCCTCTCTGCTCTCCCCTCCGATCCCCTTGCTATAATCCACATGTCTGACTCCAACTCTAACTCATGCTGGACAATTGACTCCGATGTCTCGATGGCCACATCTACATGCTGGACACAGATGACCTCTGCCTCCAAGTTCTCTGGTTCAAGCATGATCACCCACTCTCTGGCCACTTCAGCCAAAACTGCACACTCGAACTCATTCGCCAAGAATACACTTGGCCGGGTATCCGGACATTCATCAAAGAGTACGTTTCCTCCTGCACCGCCTGCTCTCACGTGAAGGTTCCAAGGCACAAGCCCTACAGGCTTCTTAAGCAACTCCCCATCCCTGAGAATCCATGGAACTCCATTTCCATGGACTTTATCGAACAACTCCCATCCTCCTCCAGGCACACCACCATCCTAGTCATCGTCGACCGCCTATTCAAGCAATGCATATTCATCCTGACCGATAATAAGGTAACATCCCTGGAGTTGGTGAAACTCTTCCTCCTTCATGTCTTTTCCAAGCATGGAATACCCTCCCACATTACCTCTGATCGAGGTTCGGAGTTTGTCTCCCACTTCTTCTGCTCTCTTGGCAAGGCACTCGACATCTGGCTCCACTTCACCTCCAGTTACCACCCCAAGGGTGACAGTTAGACCGAGCGTATGAACCAGATGACGAAAGATACCTAGATCTCTCCGAGATACAATCGATTCCAGGTCGGGCTCAGTGGATGTATAATCCTAGACCTGGTATGCACAGAGGAGCATAGAGGGGCTATGCTGGTGTGAGAGAAATACTCACCCTGGCTTCTGTGTCTAAACTGAGAGCAACTACTTGAGGGGAAGGCTGCCCCAAAATAGTCCCGAGAAATGAAACAAAGGTTACTTTCTGTAAATAGGAAGTAAGATCAAGGTAACAGTAGTACTGTCACACCTGATGTCCGAAACCTGGATAGGTTTGGTAGATATAGTTAATGGAGGATTGTAACAGTCAATCCGATGACTCTACTATGCTAATGGTAATCCATCCACACAGAAAGATCCAAAGTCCTATATAATTCTAGTATTGGAGATGTACTAGAGTAGTGTCTCTTAGGATGTATCCGTAAGAGGGTGTAAAGGAGAGAAAGATCCTGTCTGGTCTATCCAGAGCAGGGGGTTTATATAGTGTGCCATATGGCGCATGGACCAAGCCAAGTAAGGAAATTACCCAGTTAAGCTGGATAAGAGCTACAAAGGCCATTGGATGATAAGCATCCATAATAAGAGTGGTTACCGCTATTGGTCCCTATTCTTATACTGGTGTAACCTGGTTACAAGAGGTTGTTCTGCTATTGGTTAATGCAAATAGCACTTATCATATGATAAGAGGGTTTATCGCCATAGGATGATATGGATGACCGATATCATTGGACAATAGAGACTAAGGTTTGCTTAGTTATCATGTCACGTGTGACTAGTGGACATGAACATTGATGAGAGTGATCTCAATTAAGAGTACTCTTTTCAACACTCCTCCTCGAGGTTCATGTTGAAGATCATGGGATGTGTATGAGTTGTAAGGCTAGGACATTTGCACCAAATTTGTTGGGTCCAAGGTTTTTGGTCATAATATTAGCAACTTGCTTATTGGTAGACATGTTGACCTGCACACGAATCGAATTGTGTTGAGTCAGGAACACAGCATCTCAACAATTCCCATGGTCAAAAGATGGACCATATGATGGACTCCCCCCCTTAATTTTTTTGTGATTTTATCTCCAAAACTCATAAAGATATGAACATTTCTTTCCAATTATTTAC
>JBBPSN010000698.1:0-11713 GCA_038093615.1 Austroboletus olivaceoglutinosus | reverse complement strand
TTTTGGAGATAAAATCACAAAAAAATTAAGGGGGGGAGTCCATTATATGGTCCATCTTTTGACCATGGGAATTGTTGAGATGCTGTGTTCCTGACTCAACATGATTCAATTTGTGTGCAGGTCAATGTTGCAAAAGCTCATTTCAATCACTTGTTGCCCGGTACCCAATACCTCCTCCATGGAATCACATGAACATGTTCCAGTTGACAAACCTTGCATGAAAATTAAGACAAACATCTTGCCACCTAAGATGAAAACACTTACTGGTTAATGTAATAGTACTTCCAATCCTTGTCAACCACTTCCCCATTCTTTTGATGATGAGCTTGAGACGGTCTAAGTAGCTCATCCATTCACCCGAGTCCAAAGGCTGGGACTATATGGACACCCCATATGATAGAGTCTGGATCAATGAAACCAAATGCATCTGTACAACCTTGGTCGAAAAACTGAAGTCAAAGAAGCCGCTTCTCAGACCATCCAGAAGAGTAGTTGATATCTTGACGGAACCAGTGCACAAAAAGAATGTTCATTTGAGTTGGGGCTGAGAATGATGAATTGGAGTCTTGCCGATGTTGTACCATAATATGAAATATGAGGATGACGTGAGCATACCAATATAGGTGGCTATGCTCATTATCATGGGATAGCACCATGATATCAGCTCGCGTAAGTAGATTTATAGTGTTTTGTTCATGTCGAAGATCATATGTTGTGTAGTTAACATAAAGCAAACTGTGGTTGTAAAGTCGATCATCCTTAATGTGAATGCAGTGCCAGTCACTGGGAGTAAAATCATGTTTATCGCCATCATAAGGTAATCCTCGTGCACGTGCAAGGAGGTGGTCTTGGAGGTGAGGGAAGAAATTCTACAGTTTTATCAGGTATCAAGACTGCTCTAATCATATAGTGGATATAAACATATCTCAAAAGCAGGATCACCCTGGAGTCTACTCAACCATGCAATCACATCATAGCTCTTGTGTGCTGACTTGGTAATATGATAATGGTTGGCTGGTGATGTGTGCTGCCACTGAGGCTTTGGGCCATTGTAGAGACAGACGCATCTCTACGGTTGTATCGGATGATCTCACGACCTGTGTATGCACTCATACTTTTCCTACTTACTTACCTTCCATTTGGCAGTGTGACTGAGCCATATTGCGGACGCCCAAACATTTACTGGTGCACCGACATTGGGCCTGAATGGGCAGTCATGGCCGAAGTGGTCCAGGCCACTTGGCCACATTGTCATTGGCCTTGGCCAATGTTTTTCATACATTACTGCCCCCACTCTCCCTTGTCTTGGGCCCTAGTGCCCATTTTTACTTCTTTGGACACTCATATGGACTTACCCTGTCAGGTTGTCATGTCCCATGATGGCCCTGACACCCTTACTGTCATCATTACATAGCTGACTACACGGATCCTGACTACTTACCCATGTTACTTATGAGGTCTCGGGCAATGTTAGGGTATATGTGTAGGTACTTTGAGGAATGACAGCAGCTTCCATTTGGCTCATTTTCTGTCTGATTCACTGTCACCATTACCGTTCTTACCATCTACCATTTACCAACTGCTCTACCACACTTGACGACCTCAATGCATGCCCATAGCCTGGCTGACCGTCGCTCAACTGTGACGCCTCAAGACCGCTCTCTATCTAACTTCCCGACCGAGGTCATTCTTCCCTAACCTTCTTCAGCCCCGGATTACTCCTCAGCTGACACCGCAGCATACTCGGCCGTCGCCCTCACACCTTTGGCCCACCTTGGTGTGCGCCCAAGACTGTTCGGCCACCACATAGGACTTTGTCCTCACTTTGAACACCTCCAGAGTCCCTTTTGGGGTGAACTTATCACTCCCCCTTTCAACCCCCAGGCAGTCCGGACATACAGGAAGACCTCCTCATTGTTCTTTCAACCGTCTTTTTGTCTATTCAACTGGAGCCCACTGCGAGGGACTCTCAATGAGGTTCCAGACGAAGTCTTCAGCTGACAGCAGCTCACTTAGAGCTTGAAAATTTACTGGCAGATTTTCGTAATCTTATGGTTTCAGAAGACCCAGAATTCTTCCAACTGGTCTCACCTCATTGTGTGCACCATAACCTTCCTTCTCTCCCTGATCTATCTGCATTTGACAGTTTTGATCCATTGGGCGCTGATTTTACCTCTGACAGAACTGATCCCGATTGGATGCCACCGGTCAGCCTCTGTTCTCCATCTGCCATAACTGATTTACTGTCAGGGTCAGCCAAGACCCTTAGTCACTTAAGTTTAACCAAGGTCCTGAGCTTCGGTCAGCTGGTTCCCGGCACGTTTATACACTCGACTCCCCCTTGACATGGGGGGACATCACCCTTTGGATTGCCACTTTTGCCACTGACACCTTCACCAGTGACTCTAACACCACCGTCCCCACTCACACCGACATCTTCGCCCTCACTCTCATATTTTCTTCATCCTTTGCCCAAAGCTTCAGCCGCGGCTCTGGACCTCCATTCCCAGCCGCTGCCCATTGACAACTCCTTTGGTTTACATGGCCGACTTCCACAACAACCACCACCACCTGCTTCACCCTTTGGTCTATGAGGCTGAAACCCCTTGCTATAACCATTGCCTACACTGTGCTCATCACTTCCTCCACCACCACCACCTAGTCAACCAATTGGTCAACACATGGCTAACCAGGGCAACGTCACTATGCCGCTCTAGGGTTCGCAGAATGCCCTGAAGTTCAATGGCAAGAAGCTGGCTTTGCTCCCTCATTTCCTAGAAGACATAGATGACATTGGTACTGCCGCCGGCCTTACCGAAGCACAGAAAATCCAGTGGGCAATCCAGTATGCCGACCTTGAAGAGTCCAAAGGTTGGGAGCTTCTGGATGAAGCCACCGCACAGAACGTGACTTGGGCGCTATTTGTCACAGCGGTCAAAAAGTTATACCCCAGATGTGACGGCACTAACCGATATTGCTGAGCTGACATCCAGTATTTAGTCCAAGAATACTGAGCTAAGCCGATGCAAATGGTTGAAGATCTCAGAGAATACCAACGAAAGTTCAATAAGGTCACAAAAATCCTCATCAACAACCGAAAGATTTCAGAGTTGGACCGGGACACACTGTTCCCTTTTGGCCTTCCGGCCAATATTGAACATCAAGTTTGTCAATGCCTCCTAATCACCAAGACTACTCACCACCCCTCCGACCCTTATCCAATGACTGATGTGGTCGCTGCCACTGAATTCCTCCTCACCGGCTCTGCCATGCGTGCACCTCCGACCGTTGGTTTGGCCCAGCCATACTTTCCAGCATGGGCATCCCCAGTCTCAATGTCCTCAGTCCCTCAAACTTCAGCCCCAGCACCACCGCCGGTTGTGGTCAAGCAAAAACAAGTGGCTTACACCCAAGCCCCCTATTCCTGGGATTGCGCCTTTTGTGGTGACCCCGCTTACATAATGCATAGTTGTCCGCATGTGGATGGCTACATCCAGACCAGCCAAGCAATCCACAGTACCGACGGTCGCTTATGCCTCTCAGACAGAAACCGAATCCCCTACATCCTAGGCACTCGATACCTCAGGGAATGCCTCAACCGAGTGACGCCCACACCAGTGACATCCTCGGTCACAACTGGTATCCTTTTGCTCTCCTACCCAGACACTGATGCCATCTTAGATATTGAACCAGCCGTCTTCATGATGCCAGCCGAAAGTTGGGATACAGTACCTGACTCTGACACTGACAAAGCAGAATTTCAGGCATCTTTTGCGCGGGCCTGGGCAAGCTATCGGGCCAACAAAGCCAAGGATAAGGGCAAGCGCCTGTGCTTTGATAGCATAGCAGTCCCTAGCTGACAGTTCACGAAAGCCATGCCCCGCCCGACTGTTGAGGAGATTGTCTCCCTGGCAGTGGAAGCCTCTCAAACAGCTTGCTCTCCAATACTGGCCCCAACCGCTTCAATGTCGGCCGTGGCCAAACTGCCAACACCAGCACCACAAACCACTAATACCAGTCCAGCCCACACTCCATCAGCTAATGCTCCTCCCATTCCACAGTTTAAATATTTGTTTCCCCTCAAAGATGAGGCAGCTCCCACATGTGTTCTCAACCGTGTCCTTGACACAACTGTCCTGATCCAAGTCCACAAGCTGATGTCAATCGCACCAGGAGTCAGGAGGCAATTTCACGACCTCTCGGCACTGAAACACATCTCGGCCAGGAATGCAACCACCTCAGTTGTCCACATAAACAAACTCTTGGGTAAAGACCCCAGCGCAGTCGCCTGACATTTTGGTGACTGAGTTCTGCGCCGGGACGACAGCCTCATTGTGGCCCATCACGGCCTCTCTCTTCAATCACTTGATACAAAAATAGTAGGCACCAGCGTCACCATCACCGCAGTCCTTGACTCCGGCTCCAAGATTATCACCATACCCAAGCAGGTGTGGGAGACCCTCGGCCTCCCGGTTTGGTCGGACCACATAATCACCATGTCCAATGCTAACACCAGCACCAAGTCCACCCTTGGCATTGTCAAGAACCTGCGGGTTGACTTTGGCAGTGGCAAGATTTGCCTCCAAGTTCAGGTCATGCCCCAAGCCAACTTCGACATGTTGCTCAGCCGACCCTTCCATTATCTTATGTCCGCTACCACTGATGATTTCCCTGATGGCTCACAGGATATTACACTCCGAGTGGGTTTTTAAGCATTGATGATCTGCCTTCAGGTCAGGGAGACACCTTAATATCACCAGTTTTGACCCTGTTGTTTTCTCATTGCCACAACTCTTATTTTGTACCCCCCATGGATGCTACAGCGCCATCGGCTTTGGCCACATTATCGTTTCTTAGCTTTACCTAGTCCTCACCTTCACCCACTCATGTCACCGCTTTTTCTTCTTGCTTCTCTTTCGATACCAGTTCACATGTTTAGACCTACAAGCCTGTAGCTAAAAAGGTTTAGCCAGTCTCGGCTCCCCTAGTGGAGAAGTTTAGGATTGAGCGCCAACTACCCAACGACCCCCTCACCAGTCTTGTTCCTCTACCGACCCATCCCCTGGACTTCGTCCTGGGGGATCACTTCACTCAGGAATGGGCTGACACCCTCGACCTCAATCCGGCCAAGTGGCTCTGGCCCGAAGAACTCAAGCTCGTTCGATGGATCATCCACAACCACGAGAAGGCCTTTGCTTGGGTTCCGACCAAGCATGGCCAACTCAATGAATGATATTTCCCACTGGTCAAGATACCGACCATACCCCATACCCTGTGGGTACTATGCAACATTTCTGTTCCCCCGTCGGCCTGGGACCAGACCATCCAAATCATCAAGGACCGAATTGCCTCCGGTGTCTATGAAGTGTTGGTTGCAGTGTACCGGTCACATTGGTTTTGTGTACTTAAGCAAGATGGCAAAACCCTTTGGCTCATCCACGACCTGCAGCCTTTGAATGCGGTCGCCATCCACGACTCATCGACCCCACCATTTGTCGAGCATTTTGCTGAATCCTTCAGCAGCTATGCAGTCTACAGTATGATGGATTTGTTTGCTGGCTATGACCAATGCCCATTACATGTCAAGTCCCGTGACATGACTACCTTTAACAGCCCACTCGGCCCACACCAGTTGACTACCCTACCAATGGGTCATACTAACACAGTCCAGGTGTACCAGGCTAACATGGCCTTCATCCTTCAAAACGAAATCCCCAACCACATCATGCCATTCATCAACGACTTACTGGTCAAATCGGTCACCACCTGGTACCAGCGGCCCAATGGCTCCTACAAGTTTATTCCCAACAACCCAGGTATACACCAATTCATTTTCGAATACCTAACTGTTATTCACAGGATCCTCCAACACCTCAAGAATATAAATGCCACAGTCTTGGCCAAGAAGTTTGTGCTCGCTGCGCCTTTGGCCACAATTGTTGGCCACAAGTGCATGGCTGAGGGCCAAGTGCCACATGAAGACAAGGTGCAGAAGATCTGGGATTGGCCTGTGTGCACCACCCTAAAAAATGTCCGCATATTCCTCGGCACATGCAGTGTGGTACATATTTTTATTCACAATTTTGCCTCTATTGCTCGCCTGCTAGTAAACCTAACCCAAAAGGGCATACCCTTCAAATGGGGAGACGCTCAGCAAGTCACCATGACTCATCTCAAGGACAAGATCATAAAGTCCCTTGTACTTTGGCGGCTTGACTATGAGACCAACTGAGAGGTGGTACTTGCCATGGACACCTCAGTCATTGCCATCAGTTATATCTTGTCACAGGCTGGTGACGACAGTAGACATTACCTGAATCAGTTCAGCTCGATTAGCTTGACCAAAGTCGAAAGCTGATATTCGCAGGCCAAGCTTGAGCTCTATGGTCTATTTCACGCTCTCCACACCATTCACATCTTCATATTCGGTGTCACTAACCTTGCAGTCAAAATGGATGCCAAGTACATCAAGGGCATGATCAACAATCCTGACCTCTAGCCGAATGTGACCATTAATCGTTGGATTGCCAGTATCCTCCTGTTTCATTTTACACTCCGCCACATACCAGCAACTGGCCATGCCAGGCCTGATGGACTCTCCAGACGGCTGGCCTCCGATGACGATCCCCCTAAGGAGGATGACATTGAGGAGTAGCTGGATAACACCTACTCCTTTTCCATCGCCTTACTAAATGAGCAGTCATTGCCTTATGCTTCAGCGGCTCTTGGTGGACTACCTTGGCCCTGCGCCTTTTTACTTGGACCTTCAGCTACATCATCTTGCCACCTACTCACTTCAATCTCTCCCTCTCTTCCACCCCCACTTTCATATACCTCCACTTTTTCTACCACTTTGGCTTTGGCTGCCCCTTCTCTCTCATCGGACTCCTCTTTGGAGCCACTTACTATACCTTGGTCTACTAAGGCCATCACAAAAGAGGCCCGTATAGCCTCAATTCGCTCTTTTCTTGAGACCCATATCCGACCGACTAACCTTTCTGATGCCGAATTTCAGACCTTCGTCAACTCAGCCACAAAGTTCTTCATCCTACATGGCAACCTCTGGTGCCAAGAACCACATGGCCGCCACCAGCTGGTTGTCCCAGAGTCTCACCGGTTAGAACTGGTTAAAGAGGCACACAACGACCTTGGACACAAGGGTGTCTTCACAGTCCGAACCTGACTACTCCTTTGGTTTTGGTGGCTGATGCTCATCGACGATGTCAAGTGGTTCATTAAGACCTGCCACAAGTGTCAGATCCACCAGACAACTCAGTTTCATATTCCACCGACCATACCGGTCGTCGGCAGTTTCTTTCATAAGGTCCATATCAATACTATGCTGATGCCCCACTCTGGTGGCTACAGATATATCGTGCAGGCCCGTTGTGCCCTCATGGCCTACCCCAAGTGGTGCCTGCTGTGCTCCAAGAACTCGGCTGGTCTTGCCGCATTCATCTTCAAGAACCTTTTGTGCCGGTGGGGTCCTATTGCCGAGATTGTCACTGATAACGGCCCTGCCTTTATCCAGGCCTTAGATACCCTCGCCACCTGCTACCAGATCCACCACATTCGGATCTCCCCTTACAATTCCCAAGTGAACGGCATTGTTGAGTGCCAACACTTTGATGTCCACAAGGCGCTTATCAAAAGCTCTGAGGGGGGGGAGTCTCACTGGCACTCGACTGCCCACTTGGTTTTTTGGGCTGAGTGTATCACCATACTTTGGTCAACGGGTTTGTCACCTTACTTTATGGTACACGGTGTCAAGCCGCTCTTCCCTTTCAATCTTGCCGAAGCCACTTTCCTTCTGCCTCCTTTAGATATCAACCCTCTTTTCTCAGCCAGCCTAATTGCCTGGCACGCCCGACAGTTGCAAAAGTGTCAGGACAACCTAGAGTCAGTTCAGCAGTGTGTCCTCAAGGCTCGATTTAAGTCTATCAAGCACTTTGAGGCTGCCTTCAAGAACCGAATACACGACTTTGATTTCCAACCAGGCAATCTTGTCTTGGTCCAGAATACTCAAGTTGAGAAGGAGCTCAACCAAAAGACGAAGCTGAGGTATATCGGTCCAATGGTTGTCCTTTGCTGGATGACCGGTGGCTCATATGTACTGGCTGAGTTGGACGGAGCAATATCTCAGCTCCGATATGCAGCCTTCCGGCTAATCCCTTATTATCCATGCTTTCACTCATTGATTCCTGTCACATAGCTTACAAATTTGGATAACAAAGAGTTGGATAGGCTGGCAGGAGAGGACGTAGACAAGCTGGAAATAGATGACCAAGATGGTCTGGACAATGAATAAGTCCAGCTGAAGAATACCTTAGAAGTTTCTTTCTCTGTTTAACCCTGGATTTTGACCAGTGATCTCTCCCTCCCTCTCGTTCTTTCATTTTCCCATATCAAACCGCTGAAAATACCACCTGAACAGACATTCACTCAATACTATACCCACTATTCACTCAGCTGCTCTTGGCCCCAATGCCAATACATTCCCTTTCCTTTCTTCTGCATCTCACTTATGCATCTGCCCTTTGTAACCTTAATATCTCCAATGTGCACCGAGACAGCGCCCCTTCTAATCATAGACAGAAAAACAACAAAATCAAAAAATAAAATATCACCAAACTCCACCAAATAATACTGTTATCATTCTAGGGACACCAGCCAGGTATAGACATTGGAAGATGACCGATGAAGCCAAGCTGAGTGGTAGCTTGCACTTGGGCTCAGGGACATCGGTAGGAATAGATGACTGAAAGCCAACCAATGAAGACAAGTCAGGCAGTAGCCCGCATAGGACTTCGGTCCCTCTCTCTCTCTTCTCCTCTCCCCTGCCTTGTGTTTCTCTCTTATGAAAGTTAATTCTTCCATTACATTCAATTGAAGATTGGGCAAACTGTACATATACAGTGGGCTATAGATTACAAGCAGCGACGAAGAGACCACCTAGATGATGACCTGCTCCATCTCTCCGATGACCTTGCTAATCTCCTCCAAGACCTCCACATGTTCAACATCCAGCACCTTGAGGCCCATGCGGATCTGGTACAGGTGTGCGTGCACTGCATTGAGTCGCCGAGTGAGTTGGTCGAACTCACGCTGCTCGGTCGTTTGGCTGCTGGTTCACCTCGATTCGGCCTTGGCCTTCCCCTTTCTCGTTGTTGGTGCCGCAATGTCACCATCAAAGCCCAGCTCGATGACATCACAGCTGGACCCAGCCATCGCGGTCATATGGGTAGCGGCCCCTGCTAATTGTTGGTGAGCAGGGCCTACAGTCAGCCGAGCTTATACACCTCTCGCCGGCCGAACCATCACTTCTACTCACTTTTTCCTAGCCACAGCCAGTTTCTTCACAACCGACTCCATTACTGCCTTCTCTGCCACCCATTTATTTGCCAACTTGCTACACCGAACCTTAGTGAGGTTGCACCTCTTGCAGGCGGCACCGACCCCCTTTCAGCACGCCTTGGCCACTGCCGGCCCTGTCTTGAGGCACCTCGCGCAAGGTGTCCACTTGGACTCGAGATCCAGGTCGGCTTTGTTGTCGGCATCTTCTACTGTAGCCGCTAAGACCTTTCTCAGCCCCTCAGCGCCATGGTCATTGTCATCCAGCCACCCCCTCTACATCATCGTTAGCCCGAACCATCGTATCTAGCAACTATGTACCTTCATGCCCGACGACACCACCGACAACACATCAGATGTCCCCATGGCCACCTCAGCCACCTCGGCGCTATCTTCACCTTCCTCCAATGGCACTGGCGTCTTGTTGACCTCCATCAGGGTCCCCTGTGTTGGCATTGTGTCTTCCTCTAAGTTGGGACGATTGTCGGGCACACACATCACGACCACCTCCAATGCGTCGGTCGCCTCCTTGAATCTTGTTATCACTTCGGTGCAACAAATGGCGCCAACATTGTTTTGGGCGCAGAACCGGTCGAGGCAGGATTAGAACTGGGAGGGGGGCATAGACATGATGGGGAGTTCGAGAGACAAATGAGATTGTGGCAAAGGGTTAGCCAAGCCATCTTTTGTTTGACAGGTCCACCGAGTCCACACTGAATTGAAACTCCACCAAACATGTGACCTGACTGGGGACAGTCAGTCGCTAAAGTCCCCCATGGATGTAGAGACAGATGCGTCTCTATGGTCATATCGGATGATCTTGCAACCTGCGTATGCACTCATACTTTTCCTACTTACTTACCTTCCATTTGGCAGTGTGACTGAGCCATATCACAGACGCCCAAACATTCACTGGTGCACCGACATTGGGCCCGAATGGGTGGTCATGGCTGAAGCGGTCTGGGCCACTTGGCCACATTGTCATCGGCCTCAGCTGATGTTTTTCATACATTACTGCCCCCACTCTCCCTTGTCTCGGGCCCTAGTGCCCATTTTTACTTCTTTGGACACTCATATGGACTTACCCTGTCAGGTTGTCATGTCCCATGATGGCCCTGACACCCTTACTGTCATCATTGCATAGCTGACTACACAGATCCTGACTACTTACCCATGTTACTTATAAGGTCTCAGGCAATGTTAGGGTATATGTGTAGGTACTTTGAGGAATGACAGTAGCTTCCATTTGGCTCATTTTCTGTCTGATTCACTGTCACCATTACCATTCTTATCATCTACCATTTACCAACTGCTCTACCACACTCAACGACCTCAACGCACGCCCATAGCCTAGCTGACTGTTGCTCAGCTGTGACACCTCAAGACCGCTCTCTATCTAACTTCCCAACCAAGGCCATTCTTCCCCAACCTTCTTCAGCCCCAGATTACTCCTTGGCCAACACTGCAGCACACTCGGCCATCGCCCTCGCATCTTCGGCCCACCTTGGCACACACCCAAGACCATTCAGCCACCACATAGGACTTTGTCCTCACCTCGAACACCTCCGGAGTCCCTTTTGGGGTGAACTTATCGCTCCCCCTTTCAACCCCTAGGCGGTCCAGACATACAGGGAGACCCCCTCATTGTCCTTTCAACTGTCTTTTTGTCTATTCACTGTCCTTTCTCATTAGTCTCTCCCATGCCTCGCTCACTTTCTTGATGAGTCATTTAACTGCTTCTTGTTTCACAATACTATTGGTCATTCCAATTTTCTTCTTGCCAGATCATGGATAACATCATTTCAACTGACTGTGCTCAAGTTCACCTTAAAAAACATTCAACTGTTTTAATAGCTGATTGTATACTTGAAATTTACTTACAATCTGAGTCGTGTAGCTGTCAGTAGTTCCATAGCATCAAATAGTTGCAGGATAATCTCCAAGAGCATGATACTTGTATGTCGAGAGATTCAGTGTCTTGTATTTGGGGCTCAAAACTGAGTGCACTTTGTGTTCCTCTTTGGTAGCTAGTGCAGCCATGCACCGACCATGGGCTGCAAATTCTTTAGGAAGTTCCATGGTACGATAAAAAGAGCAAGTTGTTGCTTGAAATTTGTGTACAGCCTTTCTGAGAAAAGATGTTGCCTATTCAAAAAATGAAAGAGTCAATTCCATATAAACATGAAGCTTGGCATATGCATGCCATATTGCTAGATCAAAAAGTAAGTTGAGGACGATCTCATTGTGGATACCGGGAAGAAGACCTTTAAAGACAGGAAGTGCATACTTAATGTACACTATTTGTGAGAAAAAGTATGTCGAAACAAAAAGAAACTCCTGACCTGAAGCAAATCTTCAAAGT
>JBBPSN010000697.1:0-11726 GCA_038093615.1 Austroboletus olivaceoglutinosus | reverse complement strand
TGACATCGCCGCCCTTTGCAAGAATCTAGATCATCGCCTCGTGTGGGCCACCATTAGCCGGTTATCTTTCCCAGAAGGAAGTCGTGTCAGGACATACACCATTTCCATCGTTATCCATCAATTGTGGATACACGTCTTGACGTTGCGCCTTTCGCGGGACTCGAAAGAACAAAAGGAAGTGTGTGGAAGACGTTCGGATCACAGTGGCGATTGTTGTGGGTTGATTGCTGACCATCGATTGTGGGCACTCCGTTGGCCATCATAAAGCTGGTGAGTTGAAGTGGCCTCTGTGTCCCGCAACGACTTCGAAAACATGTCTCGGCTCGCTACTGTTTCAGATAAACTCGACGATGCCGCTCACAAAGCACTTGACAAAGAAGTGGAGAAAACGAGAGTCGTCAAACATATTTCAGCCGCTGTCAGCGACCATGATACGGACAAGAACCTTTCCGAGGACCAATGTGCTGGTCTCCTTTGCGTTATCGTCGGAACCTGCAAATTAGAAGACTTGGACCAAAAATATGCTAATCTTGAAGGAGCATTTGACCTGGTTGAAGCCAATGAAGAATTACAGAAGAAGCTCACCTCCGCTTGGATGAACAAGTCGTATCGCGAAATTCGAAGCCTAGGTTAGTCTCCGCATTTTTGCACGTTATTATCATTGACGAGAATCACGCGATGATGTTCCAAGGCATTCTCAAAGTAAAGATAGCAGATCCGAAAAAAGACACAACATCGACAATACAAGTCGGGGACCCATGTCAGTGTTTCACATGTCACAGCTTGTTCAACGCACTCAAACGATCTTTTTGCTAGCTATATTCAGAGGATTGTCATTGCCGTTCGGCACGAGCTACATCGGCGTAGCCGCCAAAGGATTCTACGAGTACTTGACTTACAACGAGAAATTGTTCAAGGACGCCCTCGAAAAGGGTCCCAAATATTACGCCAGATTTTGTTCTGTAGTCCAAAGCTCAGGTACCGGCAAATCGAGAATGTTAACCCAGGTAAGTGACTCGTGGTTTTGCACACATTGACGGCAATTGAATCAATCTTTAGTTGTCCGCGGAGGGTGCTATAGTGATCTACATGAACCTTCGCACGAAGGACAGCTCAGGATACCCTTTGCAGGATCAGATTCCCATAGATATCCTGACTGATTTCCCCCTAGAAGCAAATGACTATAAGGCTGTGTGCTATGCGTTCTTCGTCGCTCTTTTCAGAACAGTCGCAACGTATTTCGTGGGTGACGAGGCGAATAAAACGCGTTGGATCCGCAATATGTGCGATATGAACTACCCTCCGGAGCACGATACCAGGGAGAAATTCTTCAATAAGCTCATGGAAATATACAGTCAGGTAATGATTCCTTGTTCGGCATTGTGGAATTGAGTTGACCGTATTCCGTAGGTTCATGCCGGTTTCAAGGAAACTCTCGATCTCTTGAAAGGAGTCAGTCAGAGCAGTCAGACAGCTAGCAAGAGCACTGTCACCAGAGATGATAATACTGCTTCTCTGCATCGACGGCTTGATGGACTCACGCTTTCTGGTAAATATTTCATCTCGAATCAAAGGCGCTTTATCTGAGTAACGTTCGGACGAAGACAAAGGCAAACCAATCTCTTTCAATACTACTCTCTCTGAGGCGTATGAGAACATGAATACGGCCATTGATAACGCCCTCGGTGACGCCCTCGGTGACGATTCCAACAAACCCAGATTGGTGATTGTAGTCGACGAAGCGCACACACTCGTTGTCACTGCATCTCATTCCAAGGAGGAAAAATCATCCTACCGCCCTGCGGATATTTTCTGCAGAATCGTGAACGAGTTTTCTCATCTGCATTCGTTGAGTCGACCCGTCTGGGTTGTGTTTGCCTCGACCACTTCCAAGGTTTCACATTTTTCGCCACCTAATGAGAAACGTTCGTGAAAATTTCTCATGTCTTTCATTCCACTTATTCCTCTTCCAGATAAATCGGATCGCATTGCCGTTCATGGACAGAAGCTTTTCCCGCCTTACACCCAGCTAGGATGGGACCAGAGTGCACCGGAACCCAGCGAAATTGACTTGGCAAATGTTTCCCAACTTGGTCAAATCGCAGGCTATGGAAGACCCTTGTAATGTTTTATTTCATTTGTTTTCCCAGTTGACCAACTGACAACGATTGGTAGATGGGTCTCCCTCCGGTTTTCAGACCAATCAGCGCAACAATTGATAGATACGGCGTCAGTAAAGTTATGCGCTGACAGCTTCGTCCCGGAAAACAAAGACCATGTGCTCGCAGTATTGGGACAACGATTCGCTCTCAAAATTACGCTTTCGCATCCATATGCGATCGAACATCTAGAGACCGGAGTGGCAAGCCATTTACTGGTTTGTCTTGGAACAACTTTGGACCGGAACTGGAAATTCACAAGTTATCCATCCGAGCCGCTCCTCTCTTGCGTGGCTGCCGATCACCTTCACAAAAATTCTGAAAACTTGAACAGTGCATTGAAAACCCTGTTAGGCATTATCAACTCCGGCATGATCGATATGGGTCAACGTGGTGAACTGGCCAGCCGGTTGCTTTGGCTGTTGGCTAAGGACTTATTCGTCCGTAGCAAGCCCAAGAAGACCTACAAGATGCCAACTAAATGGGACGAGGACCTTCCTGACTGCCGAATGATTCCCGTCGTGGACTGGCTCGAATTCATCTTTGGAAATAAGATACGGAAGCAGGACTCTGGTACACGCGAAGCGTTCGCAGACGCGTATGTGAATTTTTCACATTGGATATGCATGGATGCGAACATCGCCGGAACGAAGGAGTCCGATACATTCCTGTTAGTGTTTCCACTCACATTGATATTGTCACCGTGAATCTAATCCACCATGCATTTAGCCTGGACGAGTGGACAACACGTCATTGGCAGAGGACCGGCGCAGTGCAGTGCAATCATCAACAACCGCTAATCGACAAGGTGATTCCGATGTATTTCAAAGGCAGATCTCCCGAATCGCGCATGTCATACATTTTTATATCGGACAAGGCTCGTAAATCGGATTCCAGGAAAGCGCTGCATACCATCACCCGACGACACAAGAATCTGGGTGGCGACGAGTATTCCAATCCGCTTCCTTATATTGCGATATTGGCGGACCTTGGCCTTGACTCGAGCGAGGGGTCGTCGTTCTCAGTGACTTTTCCCGAGCAGGGAGTCGACGACCGCTGTCTGCGAATCTACGCTCCCGGAGTCAACGAGACCACGTATCCATTTTTGGCTGAGAACGCCGCACTGATGAAGGCTTTGAAGGATCTCGTTCAGATCGAGCTCGTTCCGGAGACAGAATTACCGTACACTCAATATTTGAACGCACAGGTGAAATTTGGCAGCACAGCGTCTGCCAAGCATATGGCATGGGAAGAGTGGAAAAATGACCCGGTTGCGAAGAAAGTGTCTGAGAAGAATTAGTTTTCGCGCGAGCTAGGCCTGTTGTCATTGTCTGTCTGTATTTTTTTTGTGAAATTTAGCATGTGTGCCGGTATTTGTATAAACAGAGGAATGTATCCGCAAATGTGTGTTCTCTAAGCAGGAAAGTGGTTTCACGCTGACTCGGACACTCTTATCAATTGTGTGCGGGGGTCGGGGTTGTACCCATGCCAGGTCTTGAACTTTTGACCACATTCCTATAGTACTACATGTACTGAACTCGTTGCCATTTACTGATCGCTACCCTGATACCTTTCGGATACGTGAAATGGTGATGACTCGATGCGGTATGGCAGAAGGTAGCAGAGCGGTATGGCCATAAAAGGATAATAAAGCAATTACGTAATACTAACATAGAGGCCGTGCAGGTCCTGGGCCGTCGGTCAGATGGCTCATGGAGCTTGGTGTACCTGGACCTATTTCAAACGGTTGTTCTGCCGCTCTCGGACACTGCTAGCCGTACGTCGATCAATGTCGTCCCAGTCCCTGCCAAAACCAACCTAAAGCCTGGAATTCCAGACCAAGAGCGTCGGTACACCCCCACAGCAAAACCCAGGGTGAGTTCCTCGTGCTTTGGAACCCGCATCGCCTCTCATCTATCTTTCGCTTTCTTGGGATAACAGTGATTTCAAAAAGGTTGAAATTCCACCCGGAAAGCAGACTCTTGCGTATGCCGTCGGTTTTATGACTGAACACTCCCTTGACGTGTGGGTCTTGTCAGGGCATCGCTCTCGTTGGTCTCGGGCTGGGAAGAGTTCGTTCACCCGGAATGAAACATCTTTTGCCTCAAGGAACCGTCGTTCGAGAATGTGGTACGTGTCGCACGTTTGCCTTGGTCCCCTTTCGTTTAGACCTTTACAGAGGATCATCACGGATACATACCTTCCGGACGACCATGCGTCGGCGAAGCGAGCACTTTCCTCGATAGTCATACGGAACTCGTATTGAATGCAGACTCTACAAATGATGGCACACAGTCGTATCACTAGTGCTTTGTCGACCTCGACCATTGCCGCTTGTTTTGGCAGGACGACATGACTGTAGAGAAAGGTTTCAACAAAATTTTCAAACGATTCACCGACCTGCATCAGATTGGTGAGTGCGGAATGCCACTTTTCGAATCCATGCTGACGTGTTGTCCAGAATACCTCATGAAGCAATACTACTGGTGAGTGTCCCCTGCGTCGCCTGGGCAGTTTCCTGCCCCCAATGCAGCCGTGGCGTTTAGTTGGTTTCCCTTCAGGAACCACCTGGAATACCCCCCTCCCCCCATGGACGCGAGCTCTCTATGAAAACCTTTGGTGAACCTCGAGGATTGTTAAACTATACCAAGCGCTTCAAGGCAAGCTTTGTCATTCTTCCCCGGAGAACCGGATTCTGCGGCCAAGGATCACGAGATGACTCTTGTGCTCAATCTCGATCGTTTGCCTCTGCCGATCGTCACCGTGTTCGATCTCGGTCAATACAGATCTTGGCGTGCAAGGGTGCCTTGCTATCGACAAGACTAGATGTGTGGGCGACGGCGTACCCAGCGACAGCGGAAAACTTTTCTGGCAACGATTCCAATTCCAACGTCAGACATTCGACCCCAGCTCCCTCGACGCCCACGCCAGAATCTGCATCCAACGATGAGGAACAGAAGATCAACGCGATCAATGAGCCAAATCGCAGAGACAAGAGCGACGACATTCCTCCCGACGACATTGGTGACGAAAACGTCGACTTAAACCGCAGCGAGATCCGCACAGTGCACGACCACGTCGAAACTTTTCAAAAATCGCTCAACCCCATGCGATCAAAAAGCAGAAACAGATCGGCTCACCTGGAGAGCTGCATATCCGCAACGTCTTCGCCGGTGCCAAGACTCGAGAACCAACGGCCTCGCACGTGGATGGCATAGGCTACCCATCTTGGGCCTTGGCGTCTGCATCAGACGGCGTGCCAGCGACGCAAAAAGTACTCGACTACCACACCAGCGTCGCCCATGAGCGCCTTGGGTCGATGGCAATGTCCGTAGTCTTGGCCACGTCGGCAACGCGGATGACTCGTGCGCCCGCAGCCGCTAGAATCGTGCACCAAGGCGTCTAATGCAGAACGCTTCGACGTCCGCTCAGGAAGTACATCAAGCGACGCAGGGAACGACTTGGACTATCACATGGTCGTCAGTCGTTCTTCCTGGCTGCTGTCCGTGATGGGAACGGACACGACGTCGTACGCACGCGCGATGTCGAAACCCTCAATCGTGAATAAGGCTTTTCCCTCCGAATTGGTTGGTGCAGTTGGACCTGGATGGACCCGTCGGTACCTACATAATATGCGTGAAATACGCCCAAATCCCCTGCTTGATCCCTGCGTTCAGGTTCGGAGCGTCACGCGCATCCCAGCGCCGAAGCGTATCAATCATAAACAGAAGGAAAACACCGTTGAAACCGAATTGCTTCGTTCCCATCCATGCCAGACCGCCTTGCGTGATATTGGAAATAGCCATCGCGCCGTTCTGCGGGATGTTCTCGACGCAACTAGGTCAGAAACGTGAATACAATCAACCAAACAGGCAGTCCAACGCACCCAGAAGCAGGGAACAGGAGCGCAGAGCAGGACATGGCCGGTCAAGTCTGGCGCAATGGGCCGGGGTCAACTTTCTTGGCTTGGCTTGGATACGTATACTGACAGGATGCTCGAATAAATGTGATGAAAGAGACTCAGCGTGAGGCAGAGGTGAAGCCCAGACGAGGATGGGGGTAGGCAACTTCTTAATTACTAAGCTCGTAGCTAGACCATGTTCTGTGCGTTGCGGCTACGTAGCCAGGCTGATTCAGATAGGAGTTTGATGGGGAAAGAGGGAGATACAGTGTGTGTAAGTGGCGGATGGGAGAAAAGTCGAAGGCTTTCCCGGCCCAAAGCTGGACCCGATCCAGTCGGGAAGAGCACGCTGTGTAGGGTGGGCTGGGCACCGAAACAGCTGAGCTCGAGCCGACTGGAGTCGAGAGAAGCAGCGTCGGACAGATACGAGGCTGATGGGTGAGTAGCTTGTTCGCGGCCTGTGAGAAGGCGTGGCGGGCGGGTGCAAAAGGAATGAAACGAGGACTACCACTACGGACAAAGTACTAGCAGGAGTACGAAGTAAGAAGAGAAGGTGAGACGGCTACTCCGCTTCTCACGCGCAGACTATGCCCTGCGCTCGCCTCGTACCTCGGCTAAGACACAGGCTCCCAACTATTTTATTCATTGACTGCGCGGCCCCATACCCCTTGGCAACTTTCAAAGTTGGGCCTTGGCCGAGCGTCAGTTTGTCTTTGTTTATGCCTAACAGTTTAGTCGTAGTGATCTAACATCTTTCCCAGAAGGAAGTCGCGTCAGAACATACAACATTTCCGTCGTTATCCATCGATTGTAGGTTCTCGTCTTAACCTTGCACCTTTCGCGGGATTCGAAAGAACAAGGAAGCGTGTGGAAGACGTTCGGATTATGGCGGCGACTGTTGTGGGTTGATTATTGACCATCGATTGCGGGCACTCCGTTGGCCATTATAAAGCTGGTGCGCTGAAGTGGCCTGTGTTCCGCAACGACTCAAAGATGTCCCTTCTCACTGTTCCAAACGAACTCGATGAAGCCACTCATAAAGAACTCGACGAAATAGTGGAGAAAACGAGAGTCTTCAAACGTATTTTAGCCACTGTCGGCGGCCATGATACGGACAAGAACCTTTCCGAGGACCAATGTGCCGATCTCCTTTGCGTTATCGTCGGAACCTGCAAATCAGAAGACTTGAACCAAAAATATGCTACTCTGGAAGGAGCAGTTGATCTGGTTGAAGCCGAAGACGAATTACAGGAGAAGCTCGCCTCGGCTTGGAAGCAAAAGTCATATCGTGAAATTCGAAACTTGGGTAGGCCTCCGATTTTTGTACGTTATTATTGACAAGAACCATGCGATGATGCTGCAAGAGATTCTCAAAGCAAAGAGGGAGAAAACGGCCGATCCGGAAAAAGACACAACATCGACAGCACAAGTCGGGGACCCAAGTTAGTGTTTCACATTTCACAGCTTGTTTTAACGCCTTCCAACGATATTTTTGCTAGCTTTACTCAAAAGATTGTCAATGCCGTTCGCCGCCAACTACATCGGTGTAGCCGTCGATGGATTTTACGAGTACTTGACTTACAACGAGAAATTGTTCAAGGACGCCATCGAAAAGGGTCCCAAATATTGCGCCAGATTTTGTTCTGTAGTCCAAAGTTCAGGTACCGGCAAATCGAGAATATTAACCCAGGTAAGTTACTCATGTTTTTGCACACATCGACGGTGATTGAATCAATCTTAGTTGTCCGCGAAGGGTGTTATAGTGATATACATGAACCTTCGTACAATGGATGAATCAGGATACCCTCTACGTGATCTGATACCCATAAAAATCCTGACGAACTTCCCCTTAGAAGCAAGCGAATATATAGCTACTTGCTATGCGTTTTTCATCGCTCTTTTCAGAACAGTCGCAACGTATTTCGGGGATGAGAAGGCGGATACTACGCGTTGGATCGTCGATATGTGCAATATGAACTACCCTCCGGAGCACGATACCAGGGAGAAATTCTTCAATAAACTCATGGAAATATACAGTCAGGTAATGATTCCTTGTTCGGCGATGTGGAATTGAGTTGATCGTATTCTGTAGATTCGTACCGATTTCAAGAGAGCTCTCGATCTCTCGAAAGGACTCAGTCAGAGCAGTCAGACAGCTAGCAAGAGCACTGTCACGAAAGATGATAATACTGCTTCTTTGCATCAACAGTTTGATGGACTCATGCTTTCTGGTAAATATTTCATCTCGAATGAAAGGTGCTTTATCTGAGTAATGTGTTCGGACAAAGACAAAGATAAATCAATCTCTTTCTCTAAGACACTCTCTGAGGCGTATATGAACGTGAACACAGTCCTTGATAGCTTCCCCTGTCACAATCCCAACAAACCCAGATTGATGATTGTAGTCGACGAAGTGCACACACTCGCTGTCACTGTATCTCGTCCCAAGGAAGAAAAATAACCCTACTGCCCTGTGGATATTTTCTGCAGAATTGTGAATGAGTTTTCCTATCTGCATCCGTTGAATCGACCTGTCTGGGTTGTGTTACGTTTTCTTCTTTCGATTGTCCTCTTTTGTGTCCTATTTCCATCTCCTTTTGACCTTTGTATGGTCTCTTATAAATCCTCATAGCCTTGCCTGTAGGACTCTGCGAACAGACTACTTACCACTGATTGTTGTTGTCCAACATGACCTCTCTTACGTTACTAATGTAGTTATTTAGTAACACCTCCATAGTCAGCATGGCGGCTTTATCAGTCGTCACTTACTTACCCACATCCTTTTTGCACGGACCATCCCTTGCAGTATTTAAGACTATGAGACTATGTTGTCGTACTGTATCTTAGTCTTACTTTCAATCAAGTATCAACTTCCGATCCACTCTTCGAGTGTCCCCTGTTCCTAGTCCTCGTCCCACTATCTGAGTGGACGCTCTTCATTACAACGGATTTGCCTGCCAAGCAGTCTCGTTACCCAACCCAGCCGGCTTACGCGCAGCCTGTCCTTTCCAATGTTACAGTACTGTTGAAAAGAGTGCTCTTAATTGAGATGACTCTTATCGACGTTCATGCTCACTGGTCACACGTGACATGATGACTAAGCAAACCTTAGTCTCTATCGTCCAATGATATCGGTCATCCATATCATCCTATGGCGATAAACCCTCTTATCATACGATAAGCGCTATTTGTGTCAACCAATAGCTAAACAACCTCTTATCACCAGGTTACACCAGGATAAGAATAGGGACCAATAGCGGTAACCGCTCTTATCATGGATGCTTATCATCCAATGGCCTTTGTAGCTCTTATCCAGCTTAACTGGGTAATTACCTTACTTGGCTTGGTCCGTGCGCCATACGGCACACTATATAAAGAGACAGCTCTGGACAGACCAGACAAGAAGTCTCCTCTCTCCTTTACACCCACCAACGGATACAACCTTGGTGACACTACTCTAGTACCTCTCCAGTACTAGAATCATATTGGACTTGGGACCTTCCTGTGTGGACGGATCACCGTTAGCACAGTAGAGTCATCGGATTGACTGTTACAGTCCTCCTTTGACTACATACACCGAACCTATCCAGGTTCAGGACATCAGGTATGACAGTACTACTGTTACCTTGATCTTACTTCCTATCTCTCTAGGAAGTAAACCCTTGTTTCATTTCTCGGGACTATATCGGGGCAGCCTTCCCCTCGAGTAGTTGCTCTCAGTTTAGACACAGAAGCCAGGGTGAGTATTTCTCTCACACCAGCATAGCCCCTCTACGCTCCTCTGCGCGTAGCAGGCCCAGGATTATACATCCGCAAGTACTGGTTCATACCGTCTGTTGGACATCGTCACCGCAGGTTTATTCAGCAAAGTTACCTTGCACCCCTCGCACCCATCGTTGAGCTCTCACACCAACAAAACTTCCCCCACCGAAAGTTGACCCGACCTTCAGCAGTTGTAACAGGTTGTGTTTGCCTCAACTACTTCCAAGGTTTCAGATTTTTCGCTTCCTAATGGGAAATGTTCATGAAAACTTCTCGTATCTCTCATCACACTTAATCAACTTTCAGATGATTGTCACATTGGCATTCAAGGACGAAAGCTTTTCCCACCTTATACTCAGCTAGAATGGGACCAGTGTGCACCGGAACCCAGTGAAATTGACTTGAAGGATGTTTCCTGACTTGGTCAAATCACAGGCTATGGAAGACCCTTGTAATGTTTTATTTCATTTGTTTCCCAGTTGACCAACTGACAATGATTGATAGATGGGCCTCCCTCTGGTCTGCAAATCAAACAGCACAAGAATTGACAGATACGGCATCAGTAAAGTTATGCGCTGACAGCTTCGTTCCGAAAAATAAAGACCATGTGCTTGCAGTATTGGGACAACGATTCGCTCTCAAATTTACGCTTTCGCATCCAAATACGATTGAGCATCTAGAGACCGGAGTGGCAAGCCATTTACTGGTCTATCTTGGAACAACTTTGGACCGGAACTGGAAATTCACAAGTTATCCATCTGAGCCGCTCCTCTCTTGCGTGGCTGCTGATCACCTTCACAAAAATTCTGAAAACTTAAATGGTGGATTAGATACCCTGTTGAACATTATCAACTCCGGCATGATCGATATGGGTCAAGGTGGTGAACTGGTCAGCCGGTTTCTTTGGCTTTTGGCCAAGGACTTATTTGTCCGTAGCAATTCCAAGAAGACCTACAAGATGCCAACTAAATGGGACGAGGACCTTCCCGACTGCTGAATGATTTGCGTCGTGGACTGGCTCGAATTCATCTTTGGAGAACAGATATGGAAGCAGAACTCCGTTGCACACGAAGCGTTCGCAGACGCGTATGTGAATTTTTCACACTGGATATGCATGGATGCGAACATCGCCGGAACGAAGGAGTCCGATACATTCCTGTTAGTGTTTCCACTCACATTGATATTGTCACTGCGAATCTAATCCACCATGCATTTAGCCTGGATGAGTGGACAACACGTCATTGGCAGAGGACCGGCGCAGTGCAGTGCAATCATCAACAACCGCTAATCGACAAGGTGATACCAATGTATTTCAAAGACGGACCTCAAAGTGGATCGGGCAAGTCGCGCATGTCACAGGTTTTGATTTCGGATAAGGCTCGTAGATCGGATTCCAGGAAATCATTGCATACCATCACCTGACGATACAAGAATCTGGGTGGCGACGAGTATTCCAACCCGCTTCCTTATATTACGATATTGGCAGACCTTGGCCTTGACTCGAGCGAGGGGTCGTCGTTCTCAGTGACTTTTCCCGAGCAGGGAGTCGACGACCGCTGTCTGTGAATCTACGCTCCCGGCGTCAATGAGACCACGTATCCATTTTTGGCTGGGAACGCCGCACTGATGAAGTCTTTGAAGGATCTCATTCAAATCGAGCTCGTTCCGGAGACAGAATTACCGTACACTCAATATTTGAACGCACAGGTGAAGTTTGGCAGTACGGCATCTAAGAAGTATATGAAATGGGAAGAGTGGAAGAAACAGGAACTCCCACGTGAGGAAAACGACTCCGGGGAGAATCATTGAGGATATTCACGTGAGCTAAGCCTTTCTGTAGCCTTCATGTATTCTCAAGGTATCACCGTCGTTGTCATTTCCTGTCTGTGTATTTTTCTGTGAAA
>JBBPSN010000694.1:0-11741 GCA_038093615.1 Austroboletus olivaceoglutinosus | reverse complement strand
CAATGTGGAAAATTCTTGCAAATGTTGTTATAATCTAGCTTTTGGATTTTTGGTGCCTCTGCATTCCAGGTATGCTGCAAGTGAGGTAGGTGGATCAATGGGAACTCTGCTATGAGTTGAATATCATCCATTGGCAGCTTTGTAGTTGTCCTATAAAAAAATGAAGTAATTTTATAATAACTGCAGAAAATATAATTCATGCCACTCACAAATTCCTTTGTCAAGTTTCTAAGCCATTTATTCAGCCAAGTAGCGATATATGTTTGTAACAGATGAAGTGATTCTTTTTCAAAATGGCATGCAGCATAATTGGCACTTTTTTTAAATATAGTACCTGATATTTCTGGACAATACAGAGTAGCAGGCCGGCAAGATATAATATTGGTGGAGGATAAAAGGAATTTATTGACAGACTTTAAAATGAAAGTATATATACACCAGGTGGTGAATTGTTATATGAGACCAATATATGTGGGGGTTCCCAGTTTTTTATTGTTGTCCTCTCTTTACTTGCCATATCCACATCTTATAATATTTGGACTATATCACTAACATTGGTTCCAAGCCTCAAACTCAAAGAATGCTCTTGTGAACAACTCATCTGATGGTTAAAGGGAATAACATTATAGTCAAATCAGTGAGTGATTGGCACATCTTCAACAGATTACCTCCTCAGTCTTATTGTATTTGCTGGCACTTGGCAGATCCACTGCTACTCAGTGCATTTGCTGGTGCTAGGTGCAAATGCTGGCAGTATGGGCATCATATTTAGACCATGATTATACCAATTTCAAGAAAAATATGAATCCCATATTGATAATGACAAGTTCTTAGATAATGGTCTTCTCTATTAAATAGAAACACTTATTACACAGCCATTTGTATGCAGCTATTGTCTCACTGAGTGAGATATGCACTCCATTCACCTACTCACAAAGTTATGGTTTTCAATTTCCTCTCATTTGTTTGTTTATGTTAGAAAAATTGAAAGATCCATTTGAATTCACAAGTGATACATAGGTCTAGTTCCAGTATCCATCCATCTCTTGTGGCTTTTCTCACAAGCAATTGACCTGGTAGATTTCAGAATGGTAAATAAAAAAATGGCTATACAGTGGCTCAAAAAACCATTCCAATATTTGACCATTTTGGAGTAATCATTTCTAATGGCAATAACCCTAATCCTCACCCTATCAAGGCCAGTGTATCAAATGAAGTACTAACTCTTGGCTTTCCATGAATAAAACAATGATTAGATTTGGTTAAGATTTGAAGGAATAACAACCATTTCACAATAATAACTCATTGGGACAGTTTTTTGACTTTAAGTTTGGATTACATACATTAGGCCCTGAAATGCTGTAACATCATTATATACATTTGATAATGCTTTTATTATGTCACCTTTATATAACTCAGGGTAGGGCAATATATAAAGACTTTTTCTTTCCATGATAATATTCCCATCATCACCATGAAATCCATTTCTGCTTCTTAAAAGAATAATAACATCTCTCTTCTCTCTCTTGGTCTTTTCACCAGGCAAATACAATCTCAGACTTGTCTAGGGAGGTCTACTATGTCTAGGATTCTTCAGGAAGTCCAACCAGAGGCAACCAGGCTTTGTGGTGACTGTCCTGCCAAGCTTTTTTCTACCAACAAAAGGGCTATTGTTCAGCAAATCATCACTGCCAAGGTCAAAAATGCTGCTCAAGCCACCCAATTTATCAATTCCATCATTGATAATCCTGTTGGCCCTCAAACAGTCAGGAATACCCTGAAGAAGGCCTCTTTAAGCAGTGGTAAGGAAGAAAAAGCCCCTTCTCTCTAAGGGCCATTAAAAAAAGAGATTAGCCTTTGCTTTCAAGTATCAGCATTGGACTGTAGATGACTGGAAGAGAGTTCTATAGTCAGATGAGACTAAAATCAATAGAATTGGGTCAGATGGGCAAGACTATGTATGGAAAAAAAAGGGTGAGGGGCTGATTGCTAGAAAGATCAAAGGTACAGTTAAGTTTGGAGGGGGTTCACTCATGGTATGGGGCTGCATTGTTATGGTAGAGAATCCCATGCTCATATTTTCTCCTTTTTACTATCCATTTCCCCCTTACTCATTGACTGACTATCCCTTACTCGAGGAACTGTTCTCCATCATTGATGACTCCCTATTTCCTAACATCTTCCCAGTCTGGCCACCTTACTTGTAGGATCATGATCAATCTCTTCTTATGTTACCTATCTTTGGACACTTACTCCTCTGCCCTCTCTTTTGGGCAAGTATTCCTTCCATCGTATCTTGTAGAACTTCCCTTACTTGATATTTAAAATTCTCGTCATTGGTCCGTGCTCATTTCATAGCACTATAAAAGCACCTTGTACCATAGATTGTAATCCTAGTTAAATCTATGCAATTCAACATAGTGTTTAGCCTACTTTGGTCCTCTTGTACCTTTGTGTGATATAAGTCTTCATGCTATCTCTGAGTGCATGCTCACTATTCAAGTCTGCTTCACCATCAAAGCATAGCACTTATAGCAAGCATCCTCACAGATTCACTGACCCAGGAAAGCTTGCAGTGAGACACTGATGTAGGTACCAGCCCTACTTGATGCTCCTGGGCTAGACACTATCATTAGCATAACAAAAGATTTAACTCTTCCTACACCTCTGCTACCATGCAGAAAGGTTGCCCACCATTTCATGGTACTCTGCCCAGTACAACTCCAACAAAGAAGAAGCCTTCCATCAAGGACAGCAAGCTAGTCAGGTCATCACCAATAATCTAGCTGCTAGAGAAAGAGAACATCTTGGTTGAGCCCACCTCCTCCTACAACCCCCTGGTTTATTCTATTGTCAACCCCCCACCCCTAAGCCCATTTCTTCTGTATTTTCCCACCACATAAAAGTACCTATGGAAGACAATCCAGATATCGTCCTTAACTCCCTATCCCCACCTGAATCAGAAATCTTACCCAGAGACTATCCTATCTCAGTTCACTATTTACTATCTGATTCTGAGTATCACACCGAGGATAACCAAGAAGACGATACCTCTCTTCTGCCTTCCCACCATTCCAATGACAACAAACCCTCCTTTGAACCAGAATTAAACCTGCCAACCCTGACATATCAGAACTCAAAGTGGGCCTACCTGATGAGTTCTTGGGCAAACCATCAGATACCAACTTTTGGATAAGGGCAATGGATGTGCACTTCCAAATGAATCCCTCAAAGTATGACAATGTTAAGAAGGTGTATACCACCCTCAATAGAATGTCAAAAGGTTGTGGCTGCATCTATGCTGAAGCCATCTACAAGAATATCGATTCTGGAACCATTCCTGCCGCAGATATCACCTAGGCAAAATTCAAAGATGACTTCCTTGGCGCCTTCTTCCATAAAGAATTGGCTGCTGATACTAGAAGAAAGATCAGCCATGTCTTCATGAAATGAAGAGGAATAGACACTTGTGACCATTACAAAACCGACTTCTCCCTCCTTGCAGCCAAATCATATCTTACCGATCAAAATGGCCTTATTGAATACTATATGAGGGGCCTCAACCCTGATTTGGTAGACAAAATACTTGGAGGAGAAAAGAAGCTGGAGATACTCAAAGACTAGATGACAAAAGCTGCCATGTTCACTCACCAACAAGAAAGAATTGAAGATATCCAAAAAGGCTACATAGACTCCTGACAAAGCACCAGAGACCCCCATGCTATGGATGTAGACACTATTCAAACACACTGTCCTGGCTCGCTCTCTCCCCTCAAAAAAGCTCGCCACATCCATGAAAACCACTACTTTATCTGCCATAAAGTCAGATGTTCCACCCATAACCACCAATTCAACTCCAACCTTCCTCCTCCTCCTTGTTCTCCAAGGAATCCTGCCTGCACCAGGATGATCACTGCCCCAGAACCCATTGTACCAAATCCCATTGGAGAATACATCCAATAACTTCAGGCCAAAGAAAAAGTCTTGGATATGGAAGTTTTGCAAGTACTAAAAAAGTGCTTTGCCGATGAAGGATTCACTAAGAACATTGCCTGAATTGAAGAAAAAGACAAAGGCTTTCAGGGTTTTTAAAATAGAGCAAGGAATCAATATTCTTTGCTTCAATTGTAACTTCCATACTTGTATCCTCTGAAATAAATTCAATCCTCATTCCTGTTTCATTGTCAACTATGAAAGGAAAAAGCATTGAAACCACCACTGCCCTCATCAATTGCAGAGCTACCAGCTTCTTCATAAATTATGACTTCACCAAAAGACATAACTACCCCCTCCAACAAATTCCTCGCCCCATCCGCACTCTCAATGTGGACAGCTCAGGTAACAAGTCATGTATGATCCAATATAGGACTATGCTGGCTTTGTGAATACAAGGCATCGAAGAACACAGGACCTTCCTCATACTATTGTTTGGCAAGGAAAACGTCATCTTAGGAATGACCTGGCTAAGGGAATGAAACCCCCTCATCGATTGGACCTCCAGAGAGGTCACCATCTCAGGCGACTACAAAGTCCCTCAACGAAATGAAAATGATGCCCTTGAACAATGGTATCTACTATGATACCTCTACACCAACTCTGACTTTAAAGTCAACAAATGATATACTTACAACTACAAGGAAAGCAAATATGTCTGCCACACTACCTTCTCCACCTCCATTACATCCACTGAGAGACCACCCATCACCCTTCTCCCTGCCTATGAAGTGTACAGAGATATCTTCGAGCAGAAAGGCCTTCCCCCATTACCCCCATCTCAAGCGTTTGACCACAAAATTGAACTTATGGATTCCTTCATACCATGACAAGCTAAACCTTATCCACTCTCTCTTCTGGAACAAGCAGAGTACAGAAAGTTTCTTGATGATCATCTTGCCAGAGGGACCATCCAACCCTCAAAGTCCCCTCAAGCCTCTCCTATATTCTTCGTACCCAAGAAAGGAGAAGAAGAACGATGCCCTTGCCAGGATTATCAAGACCTAAATAAGCATACAATCAAAAATGCTTATCCACTTCCAAATATTTCAGAACTTATTGATTACTTTGCAGGATCAAAGTTCTTCATTGGTCTTGACATTGAAGGGGGATATCATCACATCCAAATTAGACCTGAGGATCGTTGGAAAGCCGCCTTTGTCACACCATTTGGACTCTTTAAACCAACAGTCATGTTCTTTGGCCTCTGTAACAACCCTCCCACCTTCCAAGCATTTATGGATGCTGAATTCGCTAATTACATTGGTGAAGGATGACTCTCCATCTATATGGATGATATAGTGATTCACTCCAGTGACCTCCCCATCCACCAGGAATGAACACACAAGATCCTACAATGATATTGTAATCTCAAATTAAAATGCAAATTAAAGAAGTACTCCTTTGACTTGGACACCATGAACTACCTCAGCCTCATAATACGTCCTGGTCACCTCAGTATGGACACCGTCAAGCTTCAGGCCATCAATAAATGGGAAGCTCCCACTTTTCTCAAAGCAGTTCACTCCTTTCTAGGGTTCTGCAATTTCTATTGCAAATTCATCCCCAATTTCTCCACCATTGTTCAACCCCTTGTTGAACTCACTTGAAAGGTGCAAACTTGGAACTAGACCCCCATGCAACAGGAAGCCTTTGAGACATTAAAGCAGCTCTTCTCTTTCCAGTCTGTTTTTCACCTTCCTGACCTGAACTTATAGTACCACCTTATGACCGATGCCTCCCTCACTGCTACTAGGAGAGTTCTTATGCAAAAAGATGGAAACAGAGATCTTCACCCTTGTGCCTATCGATCAGCCACCTTGGGTGATGCCAAGCATAACTATGATATCTATGATAAAGAACTCCTTGCCATCATCTAGGCCTTGGAGAACTGGCACCACTATCTCTTAGGTGCTCAACACACTGTCATTGTGCTCACCGATCACAAAAACCTCATGTACTTCTGCCAACCCCACTGCCTATTCCATCATCATGTCCATTGGCAAATGTTTCTGCAGGACTTTGACCTACTCCTCACCTACACCCCCAGTACGCAAATGGGCCCTGCTGATGCCCTCTCCCACAAGAATTCTGTTGACACATCTGAGGATAATGTCGAAGTCACCCTATTTCCAGAGACAATGCTTATTCGGTCTCTTGATCTCATAATTGCTAATAAAATTTGGGATTCCACCCTATCCGACCCTCTCATTCTTATTGCCCTTAAAGCAATATATAATGGCACCACCCTGCTCTCTCAATTGGTCCCATCCGATTGGACTTACTCAGAGAACCATCTGCACTTCCATGGTTATCTCTACATTCCCAAACCTGCTCACCCAGAGCTCATCCGCGAAATCCACAATTCCCTTGCTGGTGGCCATGCCAGCCAATTTCAGACACTCTCCCTCCTCAAATGCGACTATTGGTGGCCCGGCATGTCCACTTTTATTTGCCATTATATTACTGGCTGTACCATGTGCCAGAGCAATAAGGTCAACACACACCCAATAACCCCCCCTCTGTCCCCTATCCCATTTTCCTGCACATACCCATTCCAACAAATCTCAGTTGACCTCATTTCAGGCCTCCCCCCCTCCCAGGGCTTTGATTCTGTTATGGTTGTGGTCAACCATGGCCTTACAAAGGGAGTAATTCTCTGTCCTTGCAACAAAACAATTGACGCTTGAGGAATCACATGCCTCTTTTTCCAACATGTGTTCAAATGATTCAGACTCCATGATAAATGCATCTCTGATTGTGGTCCCCAATTTGCGTCAGCATTCTCTAGAGTACTAGCCCACCTTCTCCAATATGACCTAGTCCTATCTAGCACATACCACCCCAAAACTGATGGCAAAACTAAATGAGTGAACCAAGAACTGAAAACCTGGCTTCAAATCTTTTGCAACAAAAATTCCTCCAAATGGCCTGACCTCCTTCCAATGGCCAAGTTCCACCACAATTCTGCAACTCATTCCATCATCAAATGATTCCCCTTTTCCCTCATAATGGGATACAAACCATGTGCCTATCCAAAGATAGGAAAAACCTTCATGCCAGTTCTACAATCCCATCTTTCCTTCCTCTCTAATGCCAGAGACAAAGTCCAAGTAGTCCATGACCATACCTGCCTTTTAATGGCCACCAGGAACCACAGGAAGTTCACCCCATTCAAGCTTGGAACCGACATCTGGCTAGAGTCCACCAATCTCCACCTCAACTTCCCCTCTCAGAAACTCACCCCAAAACATGTAGGATCTTTCAAGATTGAGAAAGTACTATCCCCGATTGCCTATCAACTGAAACTACCACTGAGCTGGAAGATCCATAACATGTTCCATGCTTCCCTTTTAACCCCATACAAGGAAACTACTGAACACGGACCCAATTACGATAAACTGCCACTAGACCTTATAGGCGGCGAAGAAGAATGGGAGGTAGACTACTGTAGAGACCAGTGTGCCTCTATGGTTGAAACTGTCTACTATCATCCTTATTGTGCATCTCCTACACCCCTAGTTTATTACTACTCTTTCCATCTAGTCTGAGCTACATTATTGCAAGTCTGAGTGCGGACACTCAAGTTCAAGGCTTCGGACTATACACCGGTCACTCAAACTATATGTGCGTCATCTCAGATGTGTTGGACTTGGTATCATATCCATTCCTACTACTTCCCATCTTGTTTTGGACTCAGGTGCTATGTTAGCACTGCCCTTAGGGTTGGTGGCGCCCACTTTCCTTACTACCCTTACCTTACCTACTTATTTACTTAACTGCCATTATGGTACTTCTTACTTATTGGTACTTACGATGCCTTGGGCTATGCTCAGGCTATATAGTAGAGTACTTCAGTGAAATGTTACTAGCTTCTGTTTGGCTTACAATACCATCACCATCACTGTATACCATCTACGGTACCATTCTATCATCTTTAACGTTTGTGCTGTCTGCAACACACATTTTTACACCAACTTCAGTCTGGACTTACCTCAGACTTGTGCTGCCCAGTCTTGAACTTTGGACTACCTCACCTCCTTACTTCAGAGTCCCTTTTAGGGCAAACCTATTACTCCCCCATCACCCCAAACAGCCCGGACTAGTAAGAGGACCTCCCTCTTATCCCCCTAGCCACCTTTTTGTTTATTCACCACATTATTCTACATCAGGGAACTTCTGGAAGAAGACAATACAGAGTCCGATGGAAAGACTATGGATTGGACAAAGATACTTGGAAACCAGAATCCAACTTAGGCAATTCAAAAGACATCCTCACTGCTTATAAAAAAGCCAAGAGGCTCTGAAAACTCCCATGTCCTAGTTCATCTTCTGTTTCACCCCCAAAGAAACCTACAAAGAGTGTCTTTTCTGTTTTTGCAATGAACTCCCCCTCAACCACTCCTCCACCCACTTGTACTTCTGTCACATCCCATACTGCATCTGGCATACCAACTGGTAGTCCCATGACCAACACCATACACATTCACTATCCCACTGAACCTACCATCATCTCCATTCCCAATGCTCCTAAGATCCCTGTTCATGGCACCAGATTCCCCTACATGCTCCCGACCCTCTCATTGCCCTCTCCTATATCCAACCCAACCAGGTTTCGTGCAATGGGACCACTGGTATATGCACACAGGCTACTGCCCACCCACCAAAGAACCCTATACATTACTGTCCTCGAATGCCCAACCCTCTTCAACAAACTCACAAAACACCCCAACTACAGTGATGGCAACTTCTTCATATCCTTTCTTGCCCTCTATCAGCAACTCAGACTGGCTATTTTGCTCAATAGGGATTGAGCAGAGATCCACCCTGTTTTTAATAGCTCTATCAACTATGCCCTCAAACATTCCTTGGTGGAAGCATGCTCTAACATACTCTTCCAACTCCATGACATTGGTTTTGCCTGAGTTATCAACTCCCTCCCCAGACAGCATGTTGAGCCATTCCTTGCCCCATCCTCCAATCCCTCTCTCTGGAGAACAACAAAAAATATTGGTATCCTATCCCGTACCCGACCTCTGAAGCTGCACCAGCCAACACCCCCATCTTTGACAGGGTTGGGGAGTTTGAGAAGATATTCAACCCCCCTATCTTTGGATCAAGAGGACCCCTCTTGGGAGGATTCATCAATATTGCTGAGTAACTGGGAATCCATCAAACCAAAACTACTCCTAATGGGACCCCCACTGACACTACCTCCCCCCGTCTCTCTCTCTGGCCCTGCACAACCTAGCGGATCACCTACACCCATCCATTGGAAAAAAGCCACTCAATGGACCACCATCCTGGCCACATATGGGCTCGCTTACCCCAATAGCTCACCTATGCCAGTCTCTGACCCCACGCCCCTTCTGATCTCCTCTCCTATTTCCAGTTCCTCCTCCATTACTCCAATCCACGAGCTCCGTCCCCCCATTACCAAGTGTTTCAATTGTGGCTCCCTCTCCCATATCTGCATCCACTGTCCTGGCTATTGCTGCCTTTATTGTTGCCAGTTTGCTGCCAGACATATTCAATGGGCCTGTCCAAGCAATTGGTGTGCCCACTGTGACACAGTTGGGCATAATGCCATTGACTGCTCCCCTGAGAATGTCTGGTATGATGACGCCATCATCTTCAATGAGGGAGATCCCTATGAATTCTAGATAAATGTTTGTGGATATAGTATATCCACCTTTTGAAGGAGATAATGTTACAGTAGAGAACCCCATGCTCGTATTTTCTCCTTTTTACTATCCATTTCCCCCTTACTCATTGACCAACTATCCCTTACCCAAGGAACTGTTCTCCATCATCGATGACTTCCTATTTCCCAATATCTTCCCAGTCTGGCCACCTTACTTGTAGGATCATGATCAATCTCTTCTTATGTTACCTATCTTTGGACACTTACTCCTCCGCCCTCTCTTTTGAGCAAGTATTCCTTCCATCATATCTTGTAGAACTTCCCTTACTTGATACTTACCATTCTCATCATTAATCTGTACTCATTTCATAGCACTATAAAAGCACCTTGTACCATAGATTGTAATCCTAGTTAAATCTATGCAATTCAACATAGTATTTAGCCTGCTTTGGTCCTCTTGTACCTTTGTGTGATATAGATCTTTATGCTACCTCTAAGTGCACACTCGCTGTTCAAGTCCGCTTCACCATCAAAGTGTAGCACTTACAGCAAGTATCCTCACAGATTCACCAACCCAGGGAAGCTTGCAGTGAGACACTGATGTAGGTACCAATCCTACTCGATGCTCCTGGGCTAGACACTATCATTAGTGTAACATGCATAGGGTGGAATGGGGTGGAAATCTTGAGTGAGGTTGAAGGAAGAATGAATGCTAAACAGTATATGGAGATCTTGGAGCAGGGATTACTCCAGAGTATGGAGGATTTTGAGATTCCAAAGAAAGATTTTATCTTTCAGTAAGATAATGATTCCAAGCATACCTCCAAAAGAGTTTAGGTATGGTTTGATGAACAAGGAATCAAGCTTCTGAATTGGCCTGCATAGTCTCCAGATCTTAATCCTATTGAACACACTTGGAATCACCTCAAAAGATGTCTCAGCCTATGAAAATGCATCTATTGGAGTTTATCAGTTATGGGACAGGATAGTGGAACAGTGGGGCAAGATATCTGTGGAACAGTATCAGAAGTGGATAGAAAGCATGCCTAGAAGGATTGAAGCAGTTATCAAGGCCAAGGGAGCTCATACCAAGTACTAGACACCTAAAATTTTATAGAATCAAAAATTTGTCCCAATGAGTTATCATTTTGAAATGGCTGTCATTTCTTCAAATCATTCCTTCAAATCTTAACCAATTCTCTTCATTGTTTTATCCACAGAAAGCCAAGAGTTAGTACTTCATTTGATACACTGGCCTTGATAGAGTGAGGATTAGGGTGATTGCCATTAGGAATGATTACTCCAAAATGGTCAAACATTGGAATAGTTTTTTGAGCCACTGTATATACCAAATGTATATTGACATACAATCATTATTGCTGGTATTTTTAGGTATATACATCAACCAGAACCAAGTGAGATTTTTGTTTCTGTTTTCACCACCACTTGGATGCAATATACTTATGTTGTCATGTAAATCTGATGTTTTTTATTTTTTATATCTTCAAAAAATTTCTTCATTGGCAATCAGTTGTAGCATTACTTCACAACATTTCTTGTATGTTTCAGTGTACTTCTTCAACATATTGTTAATAGAATTCAGCTATCCATATGTGTACATATTTGCTATTTGATTATATATATGGTAAATATTATTACAAAAGATAGTGGCTTTGTCAATCAACACTGAGTAAACTGCATGAAGTGCATCATTTGCCTGTCCAGTTCACAAGTGAAACTCTTATACCAAAAGTTCCTAAATTCCAACTTCCTTACATGAAATTGTAAAGAAAAATGAAGTTTTAACAAGGAAATTTCAAAAAGAAGTAGCTCATCACAAAGCCATTGAAGGTATGTATATTTGATTGAATGCAAGTATGGTACATTTATTAATAGCTAAACTACTTATATTACCTGGGAAGTAGTTGGAAGAAAGATGGTAAGCATGGAGAATACAGGTATGTTCATATATATACTAACTTGTGTTGTTCTAAATAGAAATAGACATGGATCAAAAAAAGGAATCAAAGGAAAAGCCAACCAAATGGCATACTACCAGGAAAAGGCAGTGGTTGATTAGAATTACATTGGCTGAGATACAAAA